>CAUDMG010002649.1:5285000-5332500 GCA_958450375.1 Homarus gammarus | reverse complement strand
GGTGGTAATAGGTAGTGATGATCTCAATGGTAGAGAGAGATTACAAATGGTCGTTGATGATTGTGGTTAATAATGGTGATTGTGGTGGTAATGGTGGTAGTACTAGTAAGCCTCCAGAAGCCAGGTAAACGTAATACCTGGATGAAGTGAAGTGATTACGGTCGCGCTCATCACCAGGTAAGCTCTCTCCCTCTCCCCCCTCTCCCCCTTCCCCTCTCCCCCTCTCCTCCCTACTTCTTACGGCCACATCAACCACAGTTATCACTCCCTCACACCTGGGGAGAGGGAGAGAGAAAGAGAGAGAGAGGAAGGAGTAAAAAAAGGAAAAGAAATGATGGAAACAGGACAAGGAAGATGGAGAGAAAACAAGAAAGGAGGAAGGGGAAGAAGGATAGAGAGGGAGGAGAGATAGGAGAACAACGGAGGAGTAAGAAAGATAGGGGAGGTAAGGGAAGGGAGATGATTGAAGGGAAGATGGGAAGAGTAGGGTGAGGAGGGGGATGTTAGAGGAAGGGAAGGAGGTGAGGAGAGAAGTAAGGGGAGGAACGTGAGGCGAGGAAACTGAGGAAAATGAGAGGGGAAATATTCATGGTCAGGGATGCGCTCTCTCTCTCTCTCTCTCTCTCTCTCTCTCTCTCTCTCTCTCACAATGAAATATAGTTTTAGTAACGATGACGTATTTAAATTAAGAATAAAATAGAATTAAAGTGTCAACAACTCTAATGTATCATAAAAAGTTTAATTACAACAACAACAACAACAAATACAACAATTAATACACCAATTCATCAACAACAAGAACAGCAACAACACCAACGACAACAACAAACTCTATTTCCTTAGTCTATTAAATTACGCCATCTCACCATCGCTGGCAACTCAAGCAGAAAAATAGGCATTATATAGATGATCACGTTGGCGAGGAGAAGTTTCCCGTCCTGGTATACACTCTTCACCACTCACGTCTTTCTGTCCCTTTAGAGCGCGACAGTTTCTTAAAGGCGGTCTATTTTAAGGCGCAATTCATTCTTATCGCTCTCGCACGATCGCTTTCCGCCAATCACTTTACGAAAACCGACCTAAACTTTGAGTGAAATAGGCGTAAGTAGTTTTTTTTAGGGAGGGAGGGGGGAACTATTTTTTTTTTTTTTGGGGGGGGGGGGGTAATTTTTTCGGGAAAGGGAAACTGGCCTAATTAAACTTTGGAGAAAATCGACTTAAACTTTGAGGGAAAATCTGGGTTTATTTATGACAAAGACGACATAAACTTATGAGGAAAAAAATCGACATTGTTAACTTTGGAGAAAATTAGCATATTTAACTTTGATGGCAGGCGACCTAAACTGTAAGGAAAACTGACCTAAATAAACTTTGGAGGAAAACGAACCTAAACATCGAGGGGAAAAAAAATAAAAATAAATACTTATTTTTCATTATATACCTAACCTAACCTAACCTAACCTAACCAAGAGACCCTGACGTTACCCAAATTAACCTAATCTAACCTAACCTAACCTTGGCTAACTTCAGTACACTTTTAGGAGACAATTGGAGTCAGATGGGGTATAATTAACCTCAGTTTGTATTCAAGACCATATTAGCTGTCTGAAGGAGCTGGGTGGATGGGTGGGTGGGTGGGGTGGATGGACGGACGGATGGGTGGGGTGGATGGATGGACGGACGGATGGATGGGTGGATGGATGGATAGACGAATACGAAGAAAGATGTATATATCATGTGACTGACGGATTAACTAGCTAAATGCGACGGAGTATGTGCAGTGATGATTTAGGAATTAGAAGGAAAGTGAAGAACAGATTAGGAAATATTATGTGATAAGCTTAAAGATGATTGGAAGATTAACTCAACTAATCGGATTATAAATAAGCGAAGGAAATTTAACACTGATTAGAAATAGAGGAAAGATTATTACTGTTATTGCTTTTGTTGTTGTTGTTGTTGTTGTTGTTGTTGTTGTTGTTGTTGTTGTTGTTGTTAGTTGTCTTAATTTTAATGGAGATGTTATTGTTAATTCTTGTATTTTTTGTTAATTTGTTGTTTTGTTGTTTTAACTTGTTGTTGTCGTCCTGTTTAAAATAATGGTCCACCACCCACTGGCCCACCACCCACTGGCCCACCACCCACTGGCCCACCACCCACTTGCCCACCACCCACTGGCCCACCACCCACTGGCCCACCACCCACTGGCCCACCACCCACTGGCCCACTGCCTGCTGACGCATTATCCGATTATACGAATTTGCAAGTCATATACACGAGGATCAATGTCCCCCCCCCCTAACCCCCTACCTCCCTCCCTCCTGACCCCTCCTTCCCTCCAGACCCCCCTTTCCTCCCTCCCTCCTGACCCCTCCCTCCTTCCCTCCTTCCCTCCCTCATTCCCCAGCCCCCTAACCTATCAGCCTTTCTTCCCATAACCTAACTTAATCTAATTTAACCGAGAATAACTTAACCTAACACCCTAACCCCTTAATTCTCCTTCTTATTCTTAAAGAGATGGAGAGAATTAAAGAGATGGAGAGAATTAAAGAGATGGGGAAAGTAAGAGGGAGAAAAAAGAAGGGAAGACAGTGGCAATGAAATAGACAAAGTGAAAAGGAAAGAGAGAGAGAGATAATGATGATGATGATGATGATGATGATGAATATAAAGGAAAGAGTTTGTCATGGAGAGAAGAGAACATGAGAGGGAAAAGAAGAAGAAGAGGGAGAGAGAGAGAGAGAGATAGAGCAATTATCTCCCCCCTTCATCCCTATCTTCTTGTTATGATTATCCAGATTTCTTCTCTCCTATCTCCCTTCCCTCACATTATTTCCCTCGCTTCCTTCCCCTTTCTCTCCCTCACCTCTCTCTCCCTCACCTCTCCCCCCTCACCTCCCCCCCTCACCTCTCTCCCCCTCACCTGTCCCCCCTCACCTCTCCCCCCTCACCTGTCCCCCCCTCACCTCCCCCCTCACCTCTCTCTCCCTCACCTCTCCCCCCTCACCTTCCCCCCTCACCTCTCTCCCCCTCACCTCTTCCCCCCTCACCTCCGCCCTCACCTCTCTCCCCCTCACCTCCCCCCTCACCTCCTCCCTCACCTCCCCCCTCACCTCCCCCCTCACCTCTTCACCCCTCACCTCTCTCTCCCTCACCTCTCCCCCCTCACCTCCCCCCTCACCTCTCTCCCCCTCACCTCTTCCCCCCTCACCTCCGCCCTCACCTCTCTCCCCCTCACCTGTCCCCCTCACCTCTCCCCCCTCACCTGTCCCCCCCTCACCTCCCCCCTCACCTCTCTCTCCCTCACCTCTCCCCCCTCACCTCCCCCCCTCACCTCTCCCCCCTCACCTCTCCCCCTCACCTCCCCCCTCACCTCTCTCTCCCTCACCTCTCCCCCTCACCTCCCCCCTCACCTCCCCCCTCACCTCTCTCCCCCTCACCTCTCCCCCGTCACCTCTCCCCCCTCACCTGTCCCCCCTCACCCCCCTCACCTCCTCCTCCCTCACCTCTCCCCCCTCACCTCCCCCCTCACCTCCCCCCTCACCTCCGCCCTCACCTCTCTCTCCCTCACCTCTCCCCCCTCACCTCCCCCCGCACCGCTCCCCCCCTCACCTCCGCCCTCACCTCTCTCCCCCCTCACCTGCCCTCTCACCTCCCCCCCCTCACCTCTCTCTCCCTCACCTCCCCCCTCACCCCCCCTCACCTCTCTCCCCCTCACCTTCCCCCCCTCACCTCTCCCCCCTCACCTCCCCCCTCACCTCTCTCCTCCCTCACCTCTCCCCCCTCACCTCCCCCCTCACCTCTCCCCCTCACCTCCGCCCTCACCTCTCTCCCCCTCACCTCCCCCCTCACCTCTCCCTCTCACCTCCCCCCTCACCTCCCCCCCTCACCTCTCTCTCCCTCACCTCCCCCCTCACCTCTCCCCCCCTCACCTCTCCCCCCTCACCTGTCCCCCCTCACCCCCCTCACCTCTCTCCCCCTCACCTGTCCCCCCTCACCTCTCCCCCCTCACCTCCCCCCTCACCTCTCTCTCCCTCACCTCTCCCCCCTCACCTCCCCCTCACCTCCCCCCCTCACCTCTCTCTCCCTCACCTCTCCCCCCTCACCTCCCCCCTCACCTCTCCCCCCTCACCCCCCCTCACCTCTCTCTCCCTCACCTCTCCCCCCTCACCTCCGCCCTCACCTCTCCCCCCTCACCTCCTCCCTCACCTCCCCCTCACCTCTCTCCCCCTCACCTCCCCCCTCACCTCTCTCCCCCTCACCTCCCCCCTCACCTCTCCCCCTCACCTCTCCCCCTCACCTCACCTCCCCCCTCACCTCTCCCCCCCTCACCTCCTCCCTCACCTCCCCCCTCACCTCTCTCCCCCTCACCTCCCCTCTCCCTCACCTCTCTCCCCCTCACCTCCCCCTCACCTCTCCCCCTCACCTCCCCCTAACCTTCTCCCTCACCTCCCCCCTCACCTCTCCCCCCTCACCTCCGCCCTCACCTCTCTCCCCCTCACCTCCCCCCCTCACCTCTCCCCCCTCACCTCTCCCCCCTCACCTCTCCCCCTCACCTCCCCCCTCACCTCCCCCCTCACCTCTCCCCCTCACCTCTGCCCCCTCACCTACCCCCCTCACCTCTCTCCCCCTCACCTCCCCTCTCGTGTATATTCCTCTAATACCTTGAACCTTTCCCCTAACATCCACCTATCCTCCTCCTCCCCCTCATCCTCCTCCTCCTCTTCCCCATCTTCCCCATCCTCCTCCTCCTCATCCTCTTCCACATCCTCCTCTTCCTCCTCATCCTCTTCCACATCCTCCTCCTCCTCCTACCCCTCATCCTCCTCCTCCTCTTCCCCATCTTCCTCCTCCTCCTCCTCCTCCTCCTCCTCCTCCTCACGTTCTCCCTTTAAAATATTTCCTTTTCCGTTTTTAGTTTTTTCAGATCCAATCTTTATCGCTCAAGGTGAACCCTCAAGCGTTCTCTCTGATCTGGCAGCCTCTACTCCTGCCTGAACTAGACCTTAAAACTCTCTCTCTGTTGTATACTTTTAGTGCTGTTGTATTTTGTTGTATTTTTTTGTGTTTCTTCAATTTTTATATATATTCTTTATTGTATTTTTTGTTGGTTATTTTTGTTTTAATCTATTCTGGTCTCTTGTTTCTTTCTTTCTTTCTTTCTTTCCCTGTCTTTATTTGTTATATTTCAGTTATCTTTATTTTTCTTATTTTCTTTTTCTTTCATTTTCTTTACATTTTGTCTCTCTTTTGTTCGTTATTTCTGTCTTTATCTTTTGTTTGTTTTCCTCTTAATCTTTCTTCTACCCACCTTTCCATCTTCCATCCAACCTTCTCCTCCTATCCCCTCTCCTCTCTTCCTCCCTTTCTTCCTATCCCTCCTCCTCCTCCTCCTCCTCCTCCTCCTCCTCCTCCTGCTCCTCCTCCTCCTCCTCCGCCTCCTCCTCCTCCTCCTCCTCCTCCTCCTCCTCCGCCTCCTCCTCCTCCTCCTTCTTCCACTTCTTCACAGTAGAAGAGGACTAAAGCTTGCGTCTGTAAAATATCGAAAAAGTTTTAATACGATTTTGAACTTGGAACTTTCCGCTGTGTGAGAGAGTGAGAGAGAGTGAGAGAGAGAGTGAGAGAGAGTGAGAGAGAGTGAGAGAGATCTTAATGGCGGCTATGGTAGACTGAAGGAATGAGGAGCGAATTAAGATCCCATGAATATTCTTATGCATTCCTTTCTGCCTCGACGCCCTCTGAGTGCCTCGGGAGGAAGGAAGGAAGGAAGGAAGAATAGAAGGAGAGAGAGAGAGAGAGAGAGAGAGAGAGAGAGGATATAAGGAGGGAGGATGGATAGAAGGAGGGAGAAAGAGTAGAAGGAGGGAGCAATGATAGGTGAGAGGGTGGTGGAAGAATAAGGGGGAAGGAATGATGGAAATGGAGGGATGGTGAAGGTGGAATAGGAAGGGACGAAGGATAAAGGTGGGAAGGAGGATGGATGAGGGAGAGGGGACGGAAGGGAGAGAGGGGAATTAATTGAGGAGCAAAGGTCAGCAGGAGGAGAGGAGAGGGAAGAAGGGAGGAGAGGGAGAAGGGAGATGAGGGAGGAGTGGAGGTGAGGGAGAAGGGAAATGAGGGAGGAGTGGAGGTGATGGAGAAGGGAGATGAGGGAGGAGGAGAGGAGAGGAAAGAGGGTAGGTGAGAGAGGAGGGAAGAAAAAACAGGTAAAAACATCTTTGTCTGAACTATCATTATTCTCTTAACTGTTCAAAGTTATGCAAAAGTCACAAATAATGTTGATAAATTACACAAGTGAAAACATTACTACTTAAGTGAAGAAACAAGAACCATAAGTGAATATTTACTTTAGTTTAAGGTTTAGAAATATTAAAGAAACTCTGGTGCTGTAGTTACTTCCATCGCTTACTGTACAGTCCACGGATGGAACCAAGATGGCGAGGGTATTTCACTGAGACTCAACCATAAGTGACAAACTCTCTACTTTCCTTTAGTCTCGGTGATCGAAGGATATTGTATGGTAGGAGTGTCGTAGGATCAGTCCCAGGACACTACAGAACACTATAGGACACTACAGGACGTCTTAAGTCTCTTCCATCACTGCCTCTGTTCCTCGCAACAATTTCTCCATCAATCACTTTTTTTTGCTGTATAAAAGAACATAGACCATTGAAGTTTTATTGGATCGTGTCCGCTTTATTTTTCCAATCTATTACCTGAAAAGATTTTTTGAAATGTGTCGCCTTTCATCTTTGAATTGAATTTCGAGCAACAGATTCTGGTTCTGTAGGTGACCTGTAGGCTACGGGCGCCCCTCTGTGTGTGTGTGTGTGTGTGTGTGTGAGAAGAAGGCGTTTACATTGTGTGCGTGTGTGTGTGTGTGAGTTTCTAAATGGCATCATAAGTTTGCTAAGAACACCTGTAATTAAGCATTGAGGGAAGCATACCTGTATACTATACTAATTACTATACCTATAAACTTATTGATATATTTGTTTAGTAATTGGTGTACCTGCAGTTATACCTTGTAGAGTAATCACGCTTGTTAGGTTGGGTGGAGGGATGTGGTCTGCTCCACACTGTACTCCACTCACTCCACATTACCCACCTCCACCTGGGCCGCTGTCATCCACCCTCCACTATCCCCTCTCCCATATTTTCCTCCTCTCCTTTCCTCCTCCACTTCCGTCTTCCACTCTCACCTCGTCATCCTCTCCTCCTCTTCCATTCCCTCTACCTCAATTTACTTCCTCTTAAAATGTTTCTTTATCCCAATTTCTTCTAGTTAAATACCCACCTCCAACACACACCCATGATACACGATCTCTCATTGGTCAATCTCAACAGTTGAACCAATCAGCATACGAGGTTTCACTGGTGCTCTTCAACACCTCAACCAATAACCAACCAGCATTAGATGATACGACGACTCCCATTGGTCTTAGTATAAATATTACAACCAATCAGGGCCCAACACAGCTTGAGGTCTCCAGACACGACCCAGACATTAATAAGAGACAATAATTTAAAGGAGTTTGGCACCGGGTTTGTAGTTAATCCTCAAAATCACTTAATCACATGAGTTGGTAATCCTCTCTAATCACCTTGTTGCCAATTATCTTGAGCCGGGTAACTACTGGGCTCATAGTTGTCCTCTCGTCGTCTTTGTGTCGTGTAAATAAGAGAGTAAGTGAAATGTGGCTTTATATCACCGTAGAGTTTAATCGGATTGTTTGGCCTTTGTAATGTAGTGGCACATTTTTGTATAGACAGACAGACAGGCAGACAGGCAGACAGACATACAGACAGACAGACAGACAGACATACAGACAGACACACAGATAACATGGCAATATTAAAAAAAATCAAAATCTTTCATAATATCTAAGTCAAGTCCTCTCATAAGATAATAATGGCACCACGTCGTAAAAAAAAAAATTAAGCGTCCAAAAAAAAAAAAAAAATTCAATATCAGAGAGTCAGACTTGTAAATAAACCTAGACTTACATTCACTCAAGAGGCCATTGTAGGTGGGCCCCGCACTCCTGTCGTCCTGTTATGGGTGAGAGAAGGGCTACAGATGGAGAATATGGAGGTATATGTATAGAAATAACATTAAAAAGCTCTCAATATTTACTTTAAATTCGTTTCGTAGACACGCACACATATACATACATATACATACATACATACATACATACATACATGCATAGATACATACACACATACATACATACATACATACATACACACATACATACATACATACATACATACATACATACATACACACATACATACATACATACATACATACATACATACATACATATAATACACACACACACACACACACACACATACACACACCAACAAACAATATAAACACCCAACAAACACAACACAAACAGCTAACAAACAGACAAGATGAGGCATTGTTTATATCCCTTGTCACGGAGACAGGCAGACAGACATACACGGTGTTGGTAAAGTGTCGTCCTGGGTGGTTTTAGGGGAGGGATAATAACTCAACATGAAGGGACCTATATTCTTTCCTCTGATGTTCCTTACTAAAAGCTGCCATAAACCTCTTGCTTACCTTGTGTGTGTGTGTGTGTGTGTGTGTGTGTGTGTGTGTGTGTGTGTGTGTGTGTGTATAAAATAGTAATATCCTCAATAAGTTCTTCAGATTACCATTATATTACTGCATCTCTCCCAGTCCCCTCTCTCCCCCTCTTCATGCTGGCAATATATAGCATTGTGATAGAACCAACTGTGATGGTGTCTGGAATAGTGTCAGGATGGTGTCAGGAATGGTGTCAGGGATGGTTTCAGAGATAGTATTAGGGATAGTGTCATGAATGGTGTCAGGGTGGTGTCACGTATGGAGGTCAGGGGTTTTATCAGAAATTGTGTCAGGGTATCGGGGATTGTGTCAAGGATAGTATCAGGAATAGTGCCAGGTATAGTGCCAAGAATAGTGTCAAGGATAGTGCCAAGAAGAGTGTCAAGGCATCATAAACAGCAACTCTAACAAGGGGTCAATCATTCAATCAAGTATATATATATATAGAACTCACTCTCTCTTTCTTTCCTTCATTACTGATAGCCGTTCATTACCTCCCTGGCTCACACCTTCCTCTTAAGGTGAAACTATATTGGATCAAGACAGATAAATAAAAATACAAAATCTACCTACCTACCTACCTACCTACCTACCTACCTACCTAACCTACCTACCTAACCTAACCTAACCTACTTACCTACCTACCTACCTACCTACCTACCTACCTACCTACCTACCTACCTACCTACCTACCTACCTACCTACCCTACCTACTTTTCATTCCTTTACTTGATTCATATAACTTGTCTTTAACATAGTGAAGACAGAATATGATTACTATTTTTTATTCACTAACTCTCGCCGTCTACTAGCCACCATCATTAATAGTCAATCTGGTCTTACTAGCTAATACACTCTGCTGGGACTATGACATTTATACCATAACAAAAAATATGTCTTGAAACAGGTCGATATCCACACACACACACATACACGTACACATATCTACACACACACCGTCCCATACACACATACACACACCACACCCCCCCATCCAACCCCACCACACTCCACCACACACCCACCTCCACACACCTACCACACCACCACCACCACACTTCCCACACACTGTATCCTGTTACCACACAATATACTGGACGTGAGAACACCCTTATGAATGAGGTATGATCGACCTTTAGTTCTCAACCCACAGCTTCGTTCACTAGTCAGTATGTCTCTCACTCGCTGACTCGACCTTGGTTAGTTTTTAAAATGGGTTGGTATGTTTATTTAAGTTTGGGAAAGGTTAAACAAAGGTAGTGTGTGTGTGTGTGTGTGTGTGTGTGTGTGTGTGTGTAGGTTGGGTTAGGTTTGGTTAGGTTAGGTTGGGTTGGGTACAATATGACTGATGAACTTTGGTACTTTATATATGAGTTAAATTCTTCTTCTTCCACACACACACACACACACACATACACCCTCAACTTTCCTCATTGTTAAACCAAACCATCAATTTCGTCCCCACAAGACTTTCATTATCGTCAAAAGATAAAAGAAAAAGCAATAATAAAAAAAAATTCCCCTGACCAACTGGGAGAACATTTTCCACTAGTTCCAATATTCTGTCGCTAGTCCTCCGTCCTCACTCAGATATTTCCCATTTTCTATGTAAATTATTCAACGTGTGGCTTAGATTAACTGGCTGGTGCAGTTTATTGCGTCTGGAAATCAATATTATACTAATTATTTATGTTTATACCGTCACCTGATTATGTTTATATATTTATGTTAGTATTTTCTGATATTTTTAGGTTTATATGCTATAATTAGATTCCCAAAACAGTAATTATAGTGATTTTAATAATCTCAATTGGTTTTTGGAATTATTAAAACAATTCTATATATAGAGATTAATTAATTATCTTGATATATAAGTTTTTCTTTATTTTTTGTGGTTTAAATTCAAAGGATTTTAAAGTTTGGAATCTTATCAACCTTGAGGAATTAATTATAATTTTATTTTAACTCAACATTTTCAACGTAAACTTTTAAAATTTGGTTTCATTTTAAATTTTGGTCAAACTTTTAGTATAATTAAGAATCACGTCAAGATTAGCCCCCAGCTTAATATTAACCATGATGATTATAAACTAACCTAACTTAACCTAACCTAATCTAGCCTAACTTTACCTAACCTAACCTAACCTAACCTAACCTAACCTAGCTTAACCTAACCTAATCTAGCCTAACTTTACCTAACCTAACCTAACATAACATAACATAACATAACATAACAGCATAACTTTACCGAACATAACATAACCTAAACTAACCCTAACCTAACCTAACCTAACCTAACCTAACCTAACCTAACCACGTAGCGTTAGGGTGGTTAAACTTTAGGTGAAAGAAGGTAAGGTAGTTCGTCTTGTCTTAATCCTAAAGAAGAAATCTACTTCTTTTTTTTTTTTACACACAAATGATCAAATTACAGCTCTTACAAATTCTGTCTAAAGTTTGGTTTAATTTTTCATCTGTTCAGACTATAATTTTCCAAACTTTCTTGTGTGTTGTTCTTTCATTCATTTAAATACAAGTTCCAGTGTGTTCAGTATTCAATTGAAGTTTTTATAGTTCAATGTTCAGTGTTCAAATAGACCTCTTATCATCTGTGTGTGTTCAGTGTTCAAAATAAAGGTGAAATAGATTTCGTATACTCAGAGTTCAGTGTTCAAACAGAGCTCTAATCGTCTTTCTGTGCTCAGTTCAGTGTTCAATAAAGGTTCAAATCATTCTCGTGTGCTCAGAGTTAAGACCGAGCTCTATGGTACTCGTGTGTTCACCTCAGTCGTCGGTCTCAGTGTCAGTTACCGAGGAGAGAGCAGGTCGGTCTTCTCAATTTCCTCGTTTAAACATTGAAGTTTGTCGTGCTAAATCGTCCGTGTATGTGGGAGATGAAGATTGGCGTGTGTGTGTGTGTCTGTGTGTGTGTGTGTGTGTCTGTCTGTCTGTCTCTCCGTGTGTGTGTCTGTGTGTGTGTGTCTGTCTGTCTGTGATGAAAAGAAACTTATAAAAATACTTCTAAAACAAAATAAATTCATTGTAAATTCCAATGAAACTACTATTGGGGTATTTTATTTTCTTATATTTTAACAATTACTTTTTTTTTTAATTTCTATCTCCAATCTCCTAATCATTCTCACAGTAGATTAGAAATTTAGTATCAATCATCTTTATTTATTTATGTTTAATAGCTCCCAATCCATGAAATTATATCGTTAATGATTGTTAGATCTGAATCTCTTGTCCAAAACTTCAATGATTAGTAAATTCGAATCTTAATCTATATATCTATTGATCTGGAAAGCCATATACTAAATCTTCTATCTCTTCTGATTGGTAAACTCGAGTCTCTCTATATATATCCTGATTGGCAATTTACTTCATAGAAAACGTTCAACTGAGAGACTGTCAGGGTGAACTAAACCAAACTTTGCCTCTGGCTGTCTGATCTGTCGCTACTGTTGTCAAGCTGTCCATTGCTCACTGTCGCTCGTGGGGTTTCAGAATCAATGCTAAAACCAGTATTATCTTCAGCATTAGTACCAGAATTAGTCAGCATTAGTAACAGAAATATCAGCATTAGTACCAGAATTATCGTCAACATTAGTAGTACCAGAATTTCACATCAGGTTGTTGGCACTCTTTGAAGCACTTACTTTCTCTCTTATCTTTCTCTTGGTATTGTTATAAACTTTATAAACTTTTGAATTGAATAAGTGAAAAAAAAAATGATAGTTTTTGACATTAACTGAGGTGTTTAGAGTTGAATAAATGTAAGAGAATTGACTAAGTTGATGTGAAAGTTTATGAAAGGAAATTAAAACTAATATAGATGACTCCTTTCAATTTCTTCTCTTTTTTCTTCTATTTGTGTTTTAACTTCTTTCCTCCTCTTCCTTTTCTTTGTCCTTTTCCTCCTTTTCCTCCTCATCCTCCCCATACTTTTCTTCTTTCACTTCACGCTCCTTCTCCTCTTCATCCTCCTCTTCATCCTCCTCTTCATCCTCCTCCTCCTCCTCTTTCTTCATCTTCTTCTTCTTCTCTTCCCCTTCTTCTTCTCTCTCTTTACTTACTCCTTTGTTCCTATTTCTTACTCCTTCTCTTCCTTTCCTCCTTCTCCTCCTTTCTCTTTTATTTAACTTTTTCCTATTTCTTCTTCTTCTTCTTCTTCTTCTTCTTGTACCTCCATCATTCTCTCGTTCATGTCCACTGCCTTCCCTTACACCAGCTGTGGTTCATGATGAGGCAGCTGTTCCTCTCTGTGCACCACCTGTTGGTCACGGAGAGGCAGTCAGTATGTGTGCACCATCTGTTGGTCGGGGGAAAGGGTGATTAGCTGCAACTGTAAGTTATGCACCATCTGGCAGTGTGAACCATCTGGCAGTGTGAACCATCTGGCAGTGTGAACCATCTGGCAGTGTGCACCAGCTGACAGTGTGCACCAGCTGACAGTGTGCACCAGCTGGCAGTGTGCATCATCTGGCATTGTGCACCATCTGACAGTGTGCACCAGCTGACAGTGTGCACCAGCTGACAGTGTGCACCAGCTGACAGTGTGCATCATCTGGCATTGTGCACCAGCTGGTATTATGCACCAGGTGGCAGTGTACACCAGCTGACAGTATGAACCATCTGGCAGTATGCACCATCTAGGAGTGTGCACCAGCTGGCAGTATGCACCATATGGCAGTGTGCACCAGCTAGCATTGTGCACCATCTGGCAGTGTGCACAGCTGTGGAGGCGGCACAAGGAGATGGCCAAGACATGTCGGCCGGCGTCAGCTGGTCCTGCCCCGCCCCCCATTATCCTGACCCAGCTGTTGCCTTCTGTTGCTCTTCTTGTTCTCGCTCCTGTTGCTCCTTCTGTTGCTCCTGTTGCTATGTCTACTGTTTCTGATAGTGGTGGTTATAATTGTGGTAGCTTTGGTGGTTATAATTGTGGTAGTTGTGGTGGTTATAATTGTGGTAGCTTTGGTGGTTATAATTGTGGTAGCTTTGGTGGTTATAATTGTGGTAGCTTTGGTGGTTATAATTGTGGTAGCTTTGGTGGTTATAATTGTGGTAGTTTTGGTAATGGTGGTGGCAATGGTGTTTATTGTAGTAGAGGTATTGGTATTGTAGTAGTGATGGTAGTGATTTTAATGGTGGTAGTGGTGATAGTGGTGGTAATGATGATGGTAGTATTTAATAACATAACTAAAGAAAACATTTAATAAACTAATAAAAAGGTATTTAAGAAACTATAATACACGTTTAATAAAGAACACGTTAACGAACCGATGACGAAAACTTTTATCATCCCCCCAAAAAAAGAACTTCCATGGACGAACAGATTACAAAACTTTTCGTCACTGCATTTAAAAATTCATCAAAACTCCATTTATTTTATGAAACGTCTCGGGTCTTGAATTTCACGCCAAATCTTCCCGTTTTCTTCTATAGGTTAAAGGCGGAGTGTGTGTGGACTGTGGTGGACTGGAGGTCACGCGGCCACACACGGACATAAAATTAGTCCACACATTTATTCTCTCTCTCTTTGTCTCTCTTTCTCTCAATATTTGGGGTACAGAATATTAAATAATTATAGAATGATAACTTCCAAACGAATTCACAACAAAAAACACAATTTATGACTGAAAATAATGATGTAAATTAAAATAAATTGTAAACATTAATCGGTGATGGCGGTGAATGAGGCGGGTGTCGGGTTTTTACCTTAGGGGTAGATGATACGTAAATAATATATAGATAAACGTTGGACAAGATAACAGTAATAGCTGTTGAATAAGATAACTTGTCAGGTAGGCTAATGAGACCACAGGTTATTTTTTTGTCCTTTCTGAGACGATTATTTAAAAACATTAAATTTTGTATTGCGAATGTTTATTTTTTTGTGATGTATGAGATGTTTTGTGAGTTAGTTTATGTCTTCTTCTTTTAATTATCCTTCTTCTTCCTGCTCCTTTTCCTTCTACTCCTCTCCTTAACCACCTCTTTCTCATTCTCCTACTTTTCCATTTTCTTCCCCTTCCTCTTGTCCCTCCTCCTCCTCTTCTACCTTTTCTTCATCTCCCTCCTCTTCCTCTTCCTTCTCTTCCTCATTCTTTTCTTCCTTCTCATCTTACTCATTCCCTTCCCTCTCCTCCTCCTCCTCCTCCTCCTCCTCCTCCTTCAGTAGCAACATCAATTTCCTGAAGGCTAGGAGTCCGGCTCCCTTGAGGGTAAGTTATTACACTCCGGGTGTGAGGAGGAGAAATAGAAGAAAGTGGAGGGAAAAAGGGAGAAAAGGGATGATGAAGAGGAGGAGGAGGAACTGGAGAAAGAAGAAGTGGAAAGGGAGGAGTAGGAGGAAGAGGAGGAGAAATAAGATGAGGAAAAAGAGGAGAAGAAAAAGAGAAGGAGAGGAGGAGGAGGAAAAAGGTAAATTGACTGTTGGAACACCTTGTACTGCTAAACAATAATACTGTATATAAACATTGGTTCGTCTTCCCTCAATACTGGCTGCTAGATCACTGAAACTAGGGGTATGGCTCTCTCTCTCTCTCTCTCTCTCTCTCTCTCTCTCTCTTCTGGCCCCAAGACAAATTACATGTTACATCCAGTAGTGAAAAGGTTAAGGATCACATGAAGATCAGGACCTCCAATTTATTTCACTTCAAAATTATTCATTTTAACCTAACCTAACCTAACCTAACCTAACCTAACCTAACCATCCCTAATATAACATTTAAGATTAAATTTCCACTCTGATTCGTTAATATATACAGTAAGATTTATATTCAACTACATCATATACATTAATATATCATCTTTACAGCTGTCAATATACATATCTTTTCAATTTCTACTCATTTCATCAAAAAAAAAAAAAAACAAATCTTTATAAAAATGTCGAAACTTGTGAGGAAAGAAAATTGTTTTAATAAGAAAAATGTTCAAAATCATTACGGGAGAGACGAGTCATTTGGCCAGGCGGGGTGAGTCCTAGCCCGAGCTGGTGAGGGGAGAGGGAGAGAGAGGGAAGGATGAGAGGGAGTGGAGAGGAGTGGGGAAGGATGAGACGGGGTAGTAAAGGATAAGGAAGAAGGAGACAGAGAAGGAGATACAAGGAAAGGGAGAAAAGAGGATGAGAATTAGAAGGAAGAAGAAGAAGAAGGAGAGAGAAAGAAGTAGAGTAGGAAGAGGGGGCACGGGAAGGAGGAAAGATGGAATAGGGGGAGGTAGAGTAGGAGAAGGAGGAGAATATGCAAAGGGAAAGGAAGAGAGACGGAAAGGTGGTGTAGGAAGTGGGGGGAGGGAAGGGGAGTGGAGGGGAGAGTAGGGAAGGGGAGTGGAGGGAAGGGGAGGGGAGGGGTGAGTAGTGCCTAGACTGATGGGTAATTTAGATAAGACAAGGGGAGGCAGTGGTGTGGTGGCGATGGGTCCAGATAACGCACACCTGTTTAATAGAAATGGGCGGCGGGCGGCAGGTATGGCAGGCGTGGGAGAGGGAAGGAGAGACAGGCGACACATATATTACACATGTTAGCGAATGTCATGGGAGATACGTAAGTGTAGGTGGGTGGGGGTGGGTGTGGGTGTGGGTAGTGACAGAACAGATAACTATTTTTTTTTTAATCTAGGTTTGTTTACGTTCGTGGAGCGTGTTGGATCTCAGTCCCTGTGAGTTTTTTTCCCCTGATCATGGTGGACCTTCATGCCACTGAAATTAACATGTGTCGTCCCTCTTAAAGCTCCTACACGACTTTTTTCCTTATAAATGATTAAATGTGCGACTTTCTTTCTTTCTTTCTTTCTTTCTTTTTTCTTTCTTTCTTTCTTTCTTATATAGTTAAATGTCCAATAATTTTCCTCACTCCTTGTAAAATGTAAGACTTTCTTCCATTATAATTTTAACAGTGAGGAAATGGAAATTATTTTGTTTGGGAATAAAATACTCACACACACACACACACACACACACACACACACACACACACACACACACACACACACACACACTATACCCATACTTGTCTGTGTTTATGTGCGTCTCTGTTGGTGTTTGTGTGTGTGTGTGTGTGTTTATGTATATGTGTTTGTGTTTAAGTATTTATAATAAGAATAATAATGAAAAGAATCAGTTAAATCACCGTACAAGTTGACAATTAGTTTAACATATACATAAACAATAAAGGTTTATAGTTTACCACGTGTGTAGACAACTCAGGTATACAATGCAGGTATACAGTTTCCAATATGTCGAGTAAACATTGAGGAAATTCGACCAAAGATTCCCGATAAAACCTTCAGTTGTGTTATTTCCAGTCGGGTCCCTGGCTTAGGCTTGGTCAATGGTCAGTGGAAGTTTATATAGAGGAATAAAAGTGAAAATTTATAGGTCAACCACCATTACCACTACTACTACTACTACTACTACTACTACCACTATCACTCAAACCACCCACTACCACCACCACCACTACCATTACAACAGCCACCACCACTACTACCACTACTACTACCACCACTACTACCACCGCTTCCTGACACCCTTCACTCTCGCTGTAGTTGACGACACGACCGAAGGAAGGGAGTTAAAGCTCTCCTGTGAGGCATCATCAACGACAGGGAGGAAGGGTTGTGAGAGAAGGAGGAGGAGGGGGTGAGAGAAGGAGGAGGAGGAGGGGAGGAAGAAGAGGAGATTGAAATTGATGACTTCCTCGGCGTCATCAACGATAGGGAGAGGAGGGAGGTGGGTGAGGAGAAGGAAGAAGAAGAGGAATAGGAAGAAGAAGAAGAATAGGAAGAGGAGGAAGACGTGAAGGTTGAAATTGATGACCTCCTCGTCAACATCTCTCTATCTCCCTGTCAGCTAGTTGTCAGTTGTCTGTCTCCCGGGTTGGTGACGACAGGAACTGATAGCTAAGACACCTTAGACGGTATCTCAAAGGTCTCACTGACAGTTCCTCGTAGTGCGTCTCTCTCCCGTCTACTGTCTCACACTTACAGACAGGCGTTGCTGATAACTTCGACCATATCTCAATCTCCTTTAATATTCTCTTGGCTCTCTCTATCTGTCTCTCATTTCTTACTGTCTCTCATAAACAAATAGATGTCACCTGTTCATTACGTATACACACCTTCACCATGGTACTTGATCATGGACGTCTTTACCTCTTCATGGTACGTGATAAATATATTATTTATGGAGTCATTAGTGGCAGTATATCGTTAATGAGATAATGTGACGCTTAATGCTTACGTAATTAGGAGATATTTCTCTTAATTATAGGAGTGTGTATGTATCTATGTATATATTTATGTATGAATGTATGTATGTAAATGAGTATATGTATGTGTGTGTGTGTGTGTGTGTGTGTGTGTGTATGTACGTATGTGTAGTACCAAATAAACATCCATGAGACATATCAGTAAAGGCGTACACAAACATAACACAAACACAAAACTCATATCAAGATGAAGGACAAAAGCACTAACACGAGGCGAGCAGCAAACCTTCCAGACACAATCAGAATATCAAAGCCTTACACACAGTACTCCCAAATGGCCACCAAGATCAAGGAGGGGGAAATATATCAAAGTCTTGGAGGGGGCGAGGGGCGAACAAGGTCATCGATACGAGATCAAAACTAACAAGGTGGCTCAGGGTCAGCTCGGGTCAAAGGGATCCAACACTACGTATAAATCAGGGATGGTGTATGTGAGGCGTGGCAACTACCATCCAGCCAGCCAGTCAGGAGGGCGAGGTGGTTTCTCTCTCTCTCTCTCTCTCTCTCTCTCTCTCTCTCTCTCTCTCTCTCTCTCTCTCTCTCTCTCTCTCTCTCTCTCATTTCCTTCCCACTTTCCCTACATCCCTCCCCATCTCCCTCCTATCTCATCCCTCTCCCTCCCCTCCTACCCCCTCCCTCCTCCTACCCCTTCCCACTCCCTCTACTCTCCCCCTTCTTCCCTCCTTCAGGTACAGTAAGGAGTGACAGTAACACGTCTTCTCCTTCGTTCGGTCATAAATGTTTGATGTAGGTGTCTCTGGGGCCCGGAGCGTCACCTTAAATAAGTGGAGGCTGGGATAGGACTTATTAGCATAGCCGAGAGCCGTGAGCCGAAGATGGGAGGGGGAGATGGGAAGGAAGGGAGGGGAGGGGAGTTAGGTGGTGGGAAGGTAGGGGATGAGGTGAGGAGGTGGGATGGGAGGTTAATTTATTCACCTGGGTTAATTTATTCACCTGGGTTAATTTATTCACCTGGTTTAATTTATTCACCTGGGTTAATTTATTCACCTGGTTTAATTTATTCACCTGGTTTAATTTATTCACCTGGGTTAATTTATTCACCTGTTGTTTATCTTCCACGTGATGAAAATAAATACTCAGGTAAACGAAGAAAAATATATTAATAATAGTGAAGAAATATGGCTAAAAAAACAATGAAAGGAAAAACAAATGAGAAACGAGTATTGACGTAAACAAACACGAAAGTTATGAACAATATTAATAAAGAGTATTACACTAATTAAACAAACATAAACATACGTGTAAATAAAATACTGATAATTAGTGTAATAGTTAATTTGATTGTTAATAAAAACCAACTGTGAACTGACGATAATAATAATAATAATAATAATAATAATGATAATAACAGAGAGAGAATAAAGACGCCAGCCGTGACGTCATACGGAGAGCCCCCACTTTCTTAAAACGGCTGGGCTGTTACTGTTCAATTATGTATTACGGCTGAGTCTATTCCCTTGTTGTTGAACATCTGACACCTTCCTCCTGGCTAGAGGGGAGAGGGGGGAGGGTGAGAGGACGGGGGAAGGAGGGGTGAGAAGATTGGGGGAGGAGGTGAGGTGAGGGGGTGGGGTGAGGTGAGGGGGTGGGGGTGAGGTGAGGGGGTGGGGGTGAGGTGAGGGGGAGGAGGTGAGGTGAGGGGGTGGGGTGGGAGGTGGAGCAGGAGGCTGTGAGGTTGGATTGGTGAACGAGGTTAGCGAAAAATTGGAGCCTCAGAGGGCCAAGTGCCAAGGAGCCTCAGAGGGTCAAGTGCCAAGGAGCCTCAGATGCTCAGGTTGCCAAGGTTCCTCAGAGGTTCAGGTGCCAAGTTTCCTCAGAGGTTCAGGTGCCAAGTTTCCTCAGAGGGTCAGGTGCCAAGGTTCCTCAGAGGTTCAAGTGTCAAGGAGCTTCAGAGGGTCAGGTGCCAAGGAGCCTCAGGTCAGGTGGCAATGTGCCCCAGAGGGTTAGGTGCCAAGGAGCCTCATAGGGTCAGGTGCCAAAGATCAGATGCTGCCCATGGATCACCGTCGCTTGGGGTTAAAGGTCAAGTCTTTAATAGTGGGAGAAATTTATCCTGGTCTGTGAAGGTCAGAGGTCAAGTTAAATTGGCTACAGATCAGAGGTCACGTGTCAGGTGTTGCCGGGATCGTCGGTGCTTTAAGGTCAACAGTTAAGAGTTCAGGAGGTCACACGTGGCCCCAAAAGGTGACCAAAATAACTCGATGACACAGTTCAGGCATTGAGTGGTGCCAGTAAAACTCGCTGTAATTGGAGGTCGAAGGTCAACTTTTCCATGATGCCAAATGTGTCCCCCGGTCTGGAGAGTGCCATACCTCAGTGCCACCGGCAGTAAGATAGAGGACAAAGTGCTTTTGCTCGTGTTTTACGTGGCACTCTTGATGACGGAAGTGTCAGGCAGTGACTTAGCTGGGCACTGCCGTCGGGGCGATGGGATTTAGAGCTCAATTTCCTCTTTGATTGCTGGTGACTGAGCAAGACATTATTTAACTTCTTTAGGGGACAGCCAGAGAGGTCACGTCATGGTGGTGAGGCAACTGCTTGTACCCTGTATTTTCTGTGTGTGTGAGGGCGTGTGTGTGTGTGTGTGTGTGTGTGTGTGTGTGTGTGTGTTGGATCACCTCCTTCCCTGTCAGACCAAACATTGAGGTAAATCCACTACACTGTCAGACTCTAAGTTTTTGGTGATATAACGAGAAGAAAGCAGCGAGGAGCATGAGTAATGGTGTCCCAGTGTTTGAGGGGTAGTGACAGCCGCGAGTGCTTGAGTGGTAGTGACAGCCGCGAGTGCTTGAGTGGTAGTGACAGCCGCGAGTGCTTGAGTATGGTAGCATAGAGGGGTGAACCATTTCCCTCCCTCACGAAAGAATTTATTTGTCTGCTTTCACCAATTTTTTTCTTTTACTGTACTGTCACTTCTTAAAAAAAAACAGATAGGTTTTATAAAGTTTTTTCCTTGTATTCATTAAGGTATTATTGATCCGTGTACTTTGTAATTGTGTGAAGAAAATGGTAATTTGTTGTTGTTCTCAAGGTAATACTTAATCAATTCTTCTTCTTCTTCTTCTTCTTCTTCTTCTTCTTCTTCTTCTTCTTCTTCTTCTTAATCTTCTTCTTCTTCTTCTTCTTTCAGTTTAATTCTCTCCTCTTTAAAGTACTTTTTTGTTTATTGATGAATTAACGACACAGTGTACTAGATAAGTACACTTTTAAGCCCCAGTGTAGTAGATAAGTACACTTTTAAGCCCCAGTGTAGTAGATAAAGTACACTCTCCATCACACAGCAGCTACAGGGTGTCGAGCAGTGTACAATTTTGGCTGGTTGATGTTAACTCCTGTTTCAACATTTTAACGTTAATGTATGTAGATGGTCCTTCATGGCTGACTATGTGACATTTAATTCAAGCGAGAGTTAAGTGCACCTGTCAACACAAGCAGGGCGTAGAACTAGACAGACAGACAGGCACACACACACACACACACACACACACACACACACACACACACACATTAGACAGACAGACTGAGAAAGACAGACATATATTAGACAGACATACAGAGACACAGATAAGAAAAGTTGTGGATAGATAGATAGATAGATAGATAGATGGATAGATAGAACTTGATGTACAGAAAAATACAAAATAGACAGACAGACAGACAGGCAGACAGACAGACAGACAGACAGACAGACAGACAGACAGACAATAAAGTCATAAACAAAGGACCCACACCTACAAAAAATGACACTTTGAAATATTTAATCTCTCTCTCTCTCTCTCTCTCTCTCTCTCTCTCTCTCTCTCTCTCTCTCTCTCTCTCTCTCTCTCACCTACAACATACAGTCGTCAACGAGAATACTGAATATCCATTAAGTTACTGCGTTCATATTATCTAGACTCGTAAAGCTACTGTACATTGCATTAAGGTACATAAATATTTAAGTTAGTCCTTATACGATCAAGGAGTTTACGTTTTCTCTTTCTTTTTTCTTTCACAAAAAATTCTAAAAATTGAGATTTGATTTTTTTTTCTTTTTAACTTTTGTTTTTGTTTTCTTTAGGTGGGATTTTATACATAGTGGGATTTTGTATAAAGTGGTGTTTTGTTTCTCTCTGTGTCTGTCTGTACGTCTGTCTGTCTGTCTGTCTGTCTAGCGGGAGGATATGGTATCTCATATAACTCGTTAAAAAAAATCCTTATATAAGTCAGGTTTATTTTTTTATTAATGATTGAATAAATTATAAAGGTAATGACGAGACATAAGTAATTAAATAGGTAATGGAGGTAATTAAGGTGATTATACCTGTGTTATGAAGGATGTGTTGTCATTCAGGTGTCACTATTACACACACACACACGCACACACACACACACACACATACACACACACACACACACACACACACACTGCTGTGACGTTCGTACATGCTGATGATCCTTGAGACTTGCCACTGTGAGAGAGAGAGAGAGAGAGAGAGAGAGAGAGTAAGAAGACAAAATTGAAACAATGAAAGAAAAAGATAGTGAGAGCCAGAGAGAGAGAGTGAAGGAGTAAGATAAGACGAAAGAGATTTAGAGAGAAAGTGAGAGAGAAAGTCTTCCTTAAGCCACGAACTCCTTCCCACTCGCAGAGGCCTGTAATAGTCGGTGAGGGCCTCTGGGGTAAACAAGGTGAGGCAAACAAGCAATTTACTTCATTTGCTTCATCTCTCGGACGTCCTCCTCTCTTGTCTACGGTATGATCAGTTTTCCCTCTCTATATCAACACTGAGCCACACCTCCATATCTGCCAGACGTATGATATTGAAGATAATGTTCTCTTTAATAATTGTGGTAATTTACTTCTCCCCTTATCTGAAGGAAATTTTCCATAATTGGGGGGAAAATTACCTAATTTAAGGAAAATCACCTCAGAGGGAATTTGATTTTAATGATGTAGGGAGGAATTGTCTTATTTACAGGGAATTATAGAGTCTTGAGGGAAGAAGTGTGTCATTTGGAGGTCACAAAAAACTATCGTATATAAGGAAACCATAAAACTCAATTTGAAAGGAAAATACCTCATTTAGGGGGAAAAAATACATTATCTGGGGGGGGGGGATTATTGTATCTTGAAAGACTCTGAAAAGATTTAAACAAAGAGAAAAAACTCGACGTGAGGGGGAAAAAAAGATTTCTCGGGTCTTGTGACGACTCAGCTTTGTTACGGAGGCGACAATGGCGGTGAGCTGGGCTATCCACCTTCACGGGAAAGTTTTTTTTTTTTTTTTATGGAAATGACAGACAAGTACGACTGATGTGTCATCTTTCCGGGAGGCGACGGTGAAGGAGGTGGTGGTGGTGGTGGTGGTAGTAGGTGTTCGTCAGTAGGAGTGAGGTGATGGTGCAGGAGGAGGAGAAGGAAGAGGAGGTGGTGGTGACGATGTGTCTGTTTTGATTTCTCTTTCCCTGTTTCATTTCCTTAATGTTTTTACTCTCTCTCTCTCTCTCTCTCTCTCTCTCTCTCTCTCTCACATGCCTCTGTCGTCCCACGCCTATCACATCATTTTCTATCCTATCCCTTTGCCCTAGCCCACTCCGTCGTTGCTCTTCGTATCCCTGTCACCCCACTCCTCTCTCGTCCTTACCCTACACACTCGTCCCCCTCACGTAGCCCCTCCTCCCGCCCCTTCTCCCGGCCTGGTCCTCTCCCCATATGGCAGCGACGCACCATAGCCTCTAACAGCCTACAGAAGTCAATGCACCGTGTACATCCTCATAGCTACTTCTTACGTCCTGGAAATTGGCAAAGATTTCGAACTAAAAAACAAAAATAAACAAAAATAAACAAAAATAAACAAAACTCCCATCAGTTAGAGACAGAAGTGTGTAAAGGTTTGGCATGACAGTTAACATCAATTCTTAACATACAAAGAGTCGTCAGTCAGCAATATTGTCAAAATCCCACAAATTTATGCGTGAGTCTCGGACGGAAGGAAAAAACAGATGGCCCGTAAATACCGTTCTGTAATTTTATTTATATCCTCCGTCCTTCCTCCCCTCAACTGCCTGGGTTTTGGTTCCCCGTAAGATTGACTCGTAAATAACAATAATAAAAAAAAAACGTGTGTATGGGTGTAGGGGCCAGTGACGGTGGCTAACAACGGGAGGGAGAAGAAATCAGTGATGGAGAGGACACGCAAGACTTACCTTCAAGATTTTGTCGTTTGAGGAGTTGGCGGCCAGAGACGAGTTCAGCATCCTCTCGAGAATTTGTCGTGTTAGGGAAGACTTCATGGTCGACGGGACAAAGACGTTTTCTTCAATGAATTTGCCGTTTTATAGAATAGCTTAGTGGACAGAATAATAATTGATTTTGTCCTTGTGTGTTTTGTCCAGATTTGTTTTCCTATTAACATGAAGATAATAGGAGACATGTGTGTAATATTGGTGGTTTTCCTTACAATTGGTCTCATGTGTGATAACTGTGTGAGGTGATGCTACTATGGTTTGTGTCACCACCATCACCAGTACACATCATCACCACCATCCTTCACCGACCACCAGCGTCCCTCACCACCATCATCACCAAACACAACACCAACCCACTATCCCTCATCACCAACCATCACCACCTCTCTCACCACTAAACGCCTACGACTCAGAATTATCTCACGGTCACCAACATTGTCACAACACCTTACAAGCCAACCACCTGGTCCCATGTTGCAGTTATACCCCGATACGCATGTCTTTCAAAGGAATTTACCTCATAATAACCTAGATCTGCCTTAAGAGGTGGGAGAGGTAAGGAGGAGAGTGAGGAAGGAGAAGAGGGGGAGGGAAGGAGAAGAGGGAGAGAGAGGGGGAGGGAAGGAGTAGAGGGGGGGAGGGAAGTGGAAGGGAGGAGAGAGAAGGAAGGGAGAGGGAAGGTAGAAAGGAAGGCAGCAGGGAGAGGGAAGGAGGGAAGGAACAGAGAGAGGGAGGGAGGGGAGAGAAGAAAGGAACGGGAGGGAGGGGGATAGGGAGAGAGAAGGATGAGAGGGGGGAGGGGGGTAACAGCAAATACGTAACCCCGATGTAAAGGATTATTTTTATTTGTTTTCTAACCCTAAAGGCATCGGTACGGTAGATGTCATATATATAACCGTGATGTAAGGAATTTCTCTCCTTACGGCATCATCATTATCAAGAGGAGTAACTTACATAACTCTGATATAATATATTAACACATCCAGCCTCTAGAAAGGTAGATGCAAGACATAACCCTCATATAACGAAGATCATTTCTACCTATAGTTTGTGATAATGTATAACCCGTATGTAGTGAAATACAAACCAGCTTTTAACCCGGATATAGTAATGTGTGTGTGTCAATTCATAAAATGCTGTAACACGGAAATATGAACTAATCTCTAATGCTCTCTGTGGACGCGAAAAAAATAACTTGTTCTTTATCTTTAAGGATTATAGAGTATTATCATAGTCATGCCAGTTGAGTCATTATCACTATCACCATCATCATTATTATTATCATTATCATTATTATCTTCATTATCATCATCATCATTATTACCATCATCATCATCATCATCATCATCATCACCATCTTCGCTACTGTCAACATAACCACCACAATAACTACACCATTTACCTCACGATATCACCACCATCACCACCTTCACTATCATCACCATCACCACCACTGTCACAATGGGCGTGTAAAAAAGGCTCCTGAGTGGGGTGTTGAGAGTGACGGTGAGTGACGCTAATAGTGCTTTCCCTGCAGTCTATCCCTACCACCTCCACCTCCCGACCTCCCGACCTCCATCTCCTGACCTCCCGACCTCCCGACCTCCACCTCCCGACCTCCCGACCTCCCAACCTCCATCTCCGGACCTCCCGACCTCCCAACCTCCATCTCCTGACCTCCCGACCTCCACCTCCATCTCCTGACCTCCCGACCTCCACCTCCATCTCCTGACCTCCCGACCTCCCGACCTCCATACCTCCACCATCTTCGCCACACCTGTACACATCAAGAAGGGGAGGGAGGGGGGGAGGGGGGAGTATAGAGGGGAGGAGTGGGGCTTGGAGGGGAGGAAGGGGAAGAATTGGAGGGGAGGAAAAATGACGTCACTAGATCAGATCATCCTTGACCTCTGACCTCCTCCTTCTCCTTTTTGACCTCTTCCTCCTGCTGCCCCTCCTTCTCTGTGACTTCCTATTCATCCTCTTCTCTGACCACATTCTCTTCCTTTCTTATCTCTTCTCCTCTCTAAACCCCTCTTCTTCTTCACTCCTATCCTCTCTAACCTCCCCTTCCTTCTCACGCCCCCTCCTCCCCCCTCCCTCATATCTCACATCCCTCACAGCTCACATTCCTCACAGCCCACATTCCTCACAGCTCACATTCCTCACAGCTCACATTCCTCACAGCTCACACCGGACCTGTTCTTCATTACCTCAGCTGCTGGGGCGAACTGGTACTACTACTTGACGTTCTCTAGTTAATGTTTACACCGACAGGGGGCGAGGTGTACCCAAGGGTGATCACACACACACACACGTTTTATTGACAGTGATACCTGGTGTGTGTCTTGTGGTGTGGTGATTCTGTCTTTATTACCTGTGGAGTGATGATGATGATGATGATGATGATGATGATGATGATGATGATGATGAGGAGGAGGAGGAGGAGGAGGAGAACAACAAGAACAACAACATGATGAAGAACAAGAACAATAACAAGACCAACAACAAGATGAAGAACAACAAGAACAATAACAAGAACATCAAATACAGCACACAGTTAAGAGTCGTGATAGTTAACTTAAGTGTTCACAATCTAATTTATGAGTTCCTAAAAGACCTCAACATATCAATCCTCCACCCCCCTTGTTCAGTTTACACCCCCCCTTGTTCAGTTTACACCCCCTTGTTCAGTTTGCACACCCCTTGTTCAGTTTACACCCCCCTTGTTCAGTTTACACCCCCCTTGTTCAGTTTACACCCCCCTTGTTCAGTTTACACCCCCCTTGTTCAGTTTACACCCCCCCTTGTTCAGTTTACACCCCCCTTGTTCAGTTTACACCCCCCCCTTGTTCAGTTTGCACACCCCTAGTTCAGTTTACACCCCCCCCTTGTTCAGTTTACACCCCCCTTGTTCAGTTAACACCCCCCCTTGTTCAGTTTACACCCCCCCTTGTTCAGTTTACACACAACACGACCACCAGCCTCCAATAACAGTGTCTTTAACTACACATTAAACACAAACATCAACTTACTGTTTATAGAGGTGAAAAAATAAGGAAAAGGTGACGAAAACAGTGAGGAAAGGAGGTGAAAAATACAAAGGTGACGAAAACTTGTGAAAAAGTGACGAAAACAGTGAGGGAAGGAGGTGAAAAATACAAAAGGTGACGAAAACTTGTGAAAAAGTGACGAAACAGGTGGAAAAAATACAAAAACTTCTAAAAACAGGGACGAAAGGAGGTGAAAAATACAAAAGGTGACGAAAACGTATGAAAATAGTGACGAAGTGTAGTGAATCTTTTTATTATAGCGTTTTTTTATATGATGGAAGCATGTTCACCTGAGGACAAATTTGTTTACCTTTACCTAGGCCTAAGGCGAGTCTCTCCCTGACTGACTTCTCTTAATAACAAACTTGATGACATTTTTTTTACTTTATTATTAAAAATTTTAAGTTTAATATTGAGTCTACCTTTCCCAAGTTTATTAATGGTCACCTGAAGATTAGCA
This sequence comes from Homarus gammarus, assembly GCA_958450375.1. NCBI lineage: Eukaryota > Metazoa > Arthropoda > Malacostraca > Decapoda > Nephropidae > Homarus > Homarus gammarus. Next base: position 5,304,834 of record CAUDMG010002649.1, on the reverse strand, counting down.
CCCCCTCCACCTAAAGTTTATTTCACCTTAAGATTAATCACCCTAACCTAACCTAATCTAACCTAACCTAACCTAATCTAACCTAACCTAACCTAATCTAACCTAACCTAACCTAACCTAACCAAACCTAATTTAACCTAACCTAATCTTATTCACTGACGATATGCTTCCACGGGTCAAGTAATTCATTTTATTTCCCATTAATCATTCATTGATATATTACACTGAAAGGATTCATCATTAAACCATGCAAATTAGTGGCTCTTATTTTATTCATAGAGTTGAATAGAGAGTGACAGATGTAACAGCTTACCTTTATGATATCAGGATTACCTTAATAAATATGTAAAACCGCAATTAAATATTCATCACGTCCAGTTGATATATATATTAGTTTTTGATATCTTGGGGGTCAGTGCTGGTATTAGATTTTATAGATAGTAATTATTGATATATTCTGATGTGTGTGTGTGTGTGTGTGTGTGTGTCCTGACTTCACCAATCCCTCAGCAAGAAAGATCCGATCCCCCTCCCACCCTCTTCCCCCAATTTGTTTACCTCTCCCTCCTTCGGGCACTCATCTCTTGTTTACGACCCGGAAAATACCTGTTTCGGATACAGACACACACACGGACTCGGGGAATAGATTTCTAGTAATTGAATCTTGGGAGTGAAAAATATTGCGATTTGAACGATCTTTAAGTACCTGTTAAGAGGGGGGTGTGGTGGTGGTGGTGGTGGGGGTGGTGAGGATGATGGTTGGTTGAATAGGGTGGTTGTGGTTGTGGTTGTGGTTGTAGAATAGAGTAGAAGTGGTGATAGTAAGAGAGCTGTATGTATTAAACCTTTAAAAGCTTCATTCTCTAGTTCAAAAAGCTTGAGTGGTGAAGCTTGAGTCTTATAGTTTGAATTTTAAAAGCATCATTTATTTGTTTATTGTTTAGACTAATGTTTGTTGATTAATTATCAGTTTGTGTCTGTTGTTATTATTGTGCAGTTAAACATCATCACTATCCACCACAAGCTACCACCATCACTATCTACCACCATCCATCACTACCCACCACCACCACCCACCACCACCACTAAATCCCACCATCACCACCACCACTAAATCCCACCATCATCACCACCACCACCACAATCTACCACCACCACCACACCACAACCCACCACCACCGTCACCACCACCACAATCAACCACCACCATCCACCACAACCCACCAGCACAACCCACCAGCACAACCCACCACCACCACCACCATCCACCTACAACCATTCAACAACACCATAGCAAACAACAACGTATACACCAACGCCTCAAACACCCACACTTTACATACAATAAACAAAGAAGGTTCTCAAGTAGGCGTATCTCCCTGTGGTACCCCGTCAGTCGCAGCCCTTAACAATGCCGGTAAGAATTGTATTTCAATATCTGTCTCCTGATACTCTGTTAACAGGTAATATAGTGCCGTTGGCGAAACAGTAATAGCAGCCAATCTTGAGGAAAGTCTCTTACCAAGGTTATTTAGGTTTATATTTTCAATCGAGAGGTTTATCGTTGGGCGCGTAGACTGGCGGCGCCTTCGATCGGTGAGGCAGTGGTGGTGGTGGTGGTGGTGGTGGCTTGTTGTCGTGTTATTGTTAGAACTCTTTATTGACTCCACTGTGTTATATTACTCTCGTGTGTGTGTGTGTGTGTGTTTGTGTTCATTGTGTTTTTATATAGACAGCTACAAAACCTTGCTGTAGTTTCTCTTTTATCTCTCTACACACCTTCTACATTCTTTCCACAACCTCTACAGCGACTTCTTCCAGTTACTTAAGCCTGGCAGATCTTCTAGAGGCTTAGTACCTTCAGGCGGGCAGCTCCCAGGGGCCTCACACTACTGACGACGGGGGATATTAACACCAGGACTCACTACAGGAAGAACAAGAGGAACGAAAAATAGTTCCTCTCTCTCTCTCTCTCTCTCTCTCTCTCTCTCTCTCTCTCTCTCTCTCTCTCTCTCTATTAGGGGATACATCTTAGGTTCAAACTCTATACGATGTTGTTTTGTTTTACTTTATGTTTCTCTGTGGGATTGAGTGATTGAATAAGTGGTTGATGACAGGATTGATTGAGTATAAAGTGAGGAAGAGACAGAAGTGAAGAAGAAAACGGGGGAAGAAGGGAGGGAGAAATAGCAGGGAAAGGAAGGAAGGAAGTTTGGTAGATAGGAAGGGAAGATAAAAAAGAATAGGGTGAGGAAGATAAGGAGAGATGAGAGAAAGGGAAGGAGGGGAAAGGGGAAGAACGAGTGAGAGAAAAGGAAAGGCGATGGTGAAGGAGGGAGAGAGACAAGGGGGCAAACTGTAGTGAAGAAGAACAGAGAAGGAAGTTAATGAGATGGAGGAAAGGAAGCTGGAGAGAGGAAGGAAGGATGGTGGGAAGGAAGGAAACTAGAAGGAAGGAAGGATGGAGACTGGAAGGAAGGAAGGAAGGAAGGGAGGGAGGGAGGAAGGCAGGAAGGAAGGAACAGGGAGGGAAGTGGAGGAGAGTCATATAATCAGGGTTTAGGAGAGTGTGAAGGTACATCTAAGGCAGTCCCCCCCTCCCACACTTCCCCCTCCCCCCTTTCCCCCATGTTCTTCAAACACTGCTGATGATGCGGCAAGACGGAAAGAAAGAAGAAAGGAAGAAGAAGGGTGAGGAAGAATGATGTGAAATGAGATGATAAAGAGGGAAGATAGAGAGAGATGGAGTTAAGAAAATGGGAGATGGTAAGAGAAGGAAACGGTGAGAAATTACGAAGAAAACGGGAAATGGGAGGAGAGAAAAAAACAGCAACAACAATGAACTCAATAAACAACAATAGCAAAATACAATATCAATGACGTCAGTAAAGATATTAGCAATTGACGTCGTCGCTATAACTTCCTGACAACTGAAAGATTATACAAAAGCAGTTTAACTTGTGATCCTCTCTCTCTCTCTCTCTCTCTCTCTCTCTCTCTCTCTCATCTTCTCAAGGATATGAACGAAAATAAAAGGAGAAATATTTATGTTTAAGATAAATATTTGTACATCCGGGGAGATTTAGTTGAGCCGCGACATTACAATCAAGGTTTATGAGTCGGGGTTGTCATGGCGACTTCTCAGGGTGGAGGGAGAGAGGGAGAGATGGAGAGAGGGAGGGAGGGAGGGAGAGAAGATGAGAGGAAGAGATGGAATGTAAGAGTGAGGTAAGTAATGAGGGAGATGGGGGAGAGGAATGAAGATAGGAAAGTGGGAGAGGGTGAAGGATGGAAGGAAGGGGCAGTGGAATGAAGAAAAAAAGCTGGGTGACTGTGTGAGGGAAATAAAGTGTGAAGGTAGAGGGAGAGAAGGAAAGAGTGAGAGACAGAGTGTGGAGTAAGATTGAATGAGTAAAATAGAGTAGAGAGGGAGAGGGAGGGAGAGAGAGAAGGTGAAAGTGAGAAAGAAAAAATCGTAAGACTATATTACGTATGAACGGTGTCTATAAAGTATTAGGTGTTTACTCTATGACACATAACAATATTTTTGGTCTAAATGCATCAATCGAAAAAACCCACTACTGCTACTACTACTACTTTTTTTACTACTACTACTACTACTAATAATAATAATAATAACACAACTGAATGTATCCAAACCCTGTAAATTAATGGAGTTACCCCTGGATACTGTTTCATGCCATCGTTTTCTTTAACCATCGAAAAACCATATGTGTGTTATCATTGTGGATATACACATATATACACACACATATAAATACAAGTACACACACACACACACACACACACACACACACACACACACACACACACTGCCCCCACGACTGCCCGGTTGACTCTCTCCCCATCTCCCATCTCCTCCCACACCAGGATTCCCCAACACCCCCCCCCATCACCACCACCTCAGCCTCCACCACCACCCCTCACCCCCACCAACAATATGGTGCAGAAGTGACAATTTCAACTGGTAAAGAATAGAAACAAGTATTGGACAGTGAAGATTCTCTGCAATAACCACCACGACTTCCACTAACACCCTAGATGAGAAATGAACAACATCAGATGAAGAACATAGAACTTTTCTCCACTACTGTGTGACCTGAGAACACCTACCACTGAGAACTACTGCCAGATATATTGTTAACTTGTTTGTTCACGATGGTTTTTTCTTCGTTTTGTACTTCTTTTTTTTTCGTCTCTGTTTATCGTATACTTTCAACCTTTTGGCTGTCATGTTCTTTTAATAAACTGTTAATTATTATTATTATTATTATTATTATTAGTAGTAGTAGTAGTAGTAGTAGTAGTAGTAGTAGTAGTAATAGTAGCAGTAGTAGAAGTAGTAGTATAATACACACACTTTTACACACACTTTAGAGTTTAGAACTGAATGAGCAAAACAGTGTAGTATGTATCTCTCTCTCTCTCTCTCTCTCTCTCTCTCTCTCTCTCTCTCTCTCTCTCTCAGATTTTTGCAGAGGAACAATTTTTTCCCTTACATCTGTCGTCGTCAGAGATTTTCCCCTTCCGGGTAATATAATTGCCGTGTTCTCTGATTGATTATCCTCCAAAAATTTACACGATAGTCGGACCGAGAGGGGAGGCAGGGAAAAAGAGGGAGGATGGGGAGGGTATGGGGAGAATAGAGGGGGAGAGGGGAGAGAGAGAAAGGGATAACGGGAGAGAGGTATGGAGAATAAGAGGCGAAGGGGAGAAGGGAAAAATGATGAGCTGAGGGAGTTATAGGGAAAAATGGATAGGAGGGAGAAAGGGAGAGATAGGGAGAAAATAACAAGGGGAAAGAGGTAGGGAGAAGAAAAGACGAAAATGGGTTAGAGGGAAATAGGAATAATTAGGATTACTACCAAAGAGGAGAAGAAGATTGAGTAAAAAAAGGAGAGGGTGAAGGGTGAGGGTAAAAAAGGAAAAGGGTGAATGGGAAAACGAAGAGGGAGAAAGGGAGAGGAGAAAGACAGAAGGGAAAAAAAAGAGTAGGTGATGAAAGATGTGGAAGAGATATGTTAGAGGAAAGGGAATGAAGAAATTGATAGAAGAGGGAGATAAGGAAGGAGGGAGTAAGTCAAAGGGAGGAAAGAGAGGGAGTGAGTCAAAGGGAGGGAGAGGCGAGTCAGAGGAAGGGAAGGAAAGGGCGAGTAAGAGCAAGGAAAGGGAGGGACAAGTGAAAGGGAGGGAAGGGAGTGAATCAGAGGAAGAGGGAAAGGATTAGTTGAGAGAGAGAGAGAGAGAGAGAGAGAGAGAGAGAGAGAGAGAGAGAGAGAGAGAGAATGAAGAAATACGAAGAACACGAACAATAATGAAAAGATAAAATTATATTGAAGAGACATAGATAAGAAAACATGAAAGGGGCAGATGAAGATAAACGCTCTGATAAGAAGAGAAGGGATGTATAACGAGAAGATATGTGGAAGGAGAGTAGGAAGAGTTGTGATTATGATAAATGAAGAGATAGAGAAGTCCTCCATAACAGACGGGGATAATTACGAGAGATGAGAACTACGATTTTTTTTTTCTTCACTAGGTTGTCAGATGTGAGGAGAGATTATACATATACATCTCTCTCTCTCTCTCTCTCTCTCTCTCTCTCTCTCTCGCTCTCTCTGAACCGGTTGTGGCAGGTTAAGTATCGCTAAGGGAGGAGGGAGAGTCGAACACCAATGATGATATGACATTTCCCTCTCCCTCCCTGGTAGTGTGTGAGTGTGAGTGTGTGTTTGTGTGTGTGTGTGTGTGTGTGTGTGTGTGTGTGAGTGTGTGTGTGTGTCTGTGTGTGTGTGTGTGTGTGTGTGTGTGAGTGTGTGTGTGTGTGTGTCCAAATACATAATAGGACAGACATATACAGACGACCCTGACAGGCCATCTCAGGCGTCTCCTTCATCGTCAATAATGAAAGCTACTCTACCCTGGACCCTCGTGATTCTCAATGTTCAAAGGAGGGGGCCCACCACACCATCAGCCACACCAGCAGCCACACTATACCACAGCGGCCACTCAACCCAAGATGATGATGGACCTCTGGTGGTATACGTCTTATAAAGGAGAGTCGGTGGTATCTTGCCTCTGCCAACCAATTAAAAAGCGCCATTCTGAAGCAGCGAGATAGTGAAGGTGTCTATGAATATATTACCACTGGCTGGGACGTTGCTCTCAGGGGGATCTTTCGTAATATCTTGTAAATTATGGAGTATTGAAAAATTCACACTGGTGGGAGGGTGTATTTACTAACCGCTACCGTCTTGAGTTTTGCTTTACTGATATTGAGGAGCTGGGTGGTGGTGGTGGTGGTGGTGGTGGTGGTGGTGGTGAGGTCTGGTTGGTGGTGGTGGTGGTGGTGGTTGTTATGGTGGTGGTGGTGAGGTCTGGTTGGTGGTGGTGGTGAGGTCTGGTTGGTGGTGGTGGTGGTGTAATGTTGTTGTTGTTCTTCTTCTTGTTGTCAGTTACACAGGTAGTATTGACTTTACCTGTTGTAGTGACACTCTAAGACCTGTAATTAGTAAGTGGTGGAGGTCGTCCCTTTTTCTGAATAAGGAGCAGTAAGTCGACGTTCTGGGACAATAATGAGATACAACAAACATACAAGGTCAAAGGTTAAATATCAAAAGTCACTCATTAATTATTACCTGCGAAGAGATGACGCATTCCAACACCTGTGAATCATTAATGAATGAGGGGCACCTTGACACCTGCCCAGGTACACCTCCACACCTCAGGTATAATTGGATGATATTTTGTATATAATGATTTTGTTTGATTTTTGACCTCGTGACCTCACCTGTCAGTGTCCCTTCCTCTCTACTACTATATTCTCCCCTCACACTTCCCTCAATCTCCCCTCACCTCCCCTCAGTCTTCCCTTACCCTCCCCTAACATCCCTCACTCTCCCCTTCTTACACCTTGCATATATTCTCCGCTCACCTTTCACAATCTTCCCTTCCCCTATATCCCTACTCTCTCCCCTCACCTACCCTCACTCTCCCCTCACCAACCCTCACTCTCCCCTCACCAACCCTACTCTCTCTCCTCACCAACCCTCACTCTCCCCTCACCAACCCTCACTCTCCCCTCACCAACCCTCACTCTCCCCTCACCTCCGTCATTGTCTTACAAGAAGAGGTGTAGCAACGCTGAGAAACAACAAGAGCCTTCCTCCCCCCTCCCTTCCTCCTCACTCAACCCCTCACCTCCCCTCCTCTGCCATAATCTCTCCTCCCTCCCTGCTCTCTCCTCACTCTCACTGTCTACCTTCCCCCTCCCTCCTGGTCTTCCCTACCTCTCATTCTCTACCCTCCCCCACCCACCTCCGTCCTACCTCTCACTACCCCTCTCTACCCCTCTCTGTTCCTCCCTCCTCTCACTACCCCTCTCTACCCCTCCCTCCTCTCACTACCCCCTCTCTACCCCTCCCTCCTCTCACTACCCCTCTCTGTCCCTCCCTCCTCTCACTACCCCCTCTCTGTTCCTCCCTCCTCTCACTACCCCCTCTCTACCCCTCCCTCCTCTCACTACCCCCTATCTGTCCCTCCCTCCTCTCACTACCCCCTCTCTACCCCTCCCTCCTCTCACTAACCCCTCTCTACCCCTCCCTCCTCTCACTACCCCCTCTCTACCCCTCCCTCCTCTCACTACCCCCTCTCTGTTCCTCCCTCCTCTCACTACCCCCTCTCTGTCCCTCCCTCCTCTCACTACCCCCTCTCTGTTCCTCCCTCCTCTCACTACCCCCTCTCTGTTCCTCCCTCCTCTCACTACCCCCTCTCTACCCCTCCCTCCTCTCACTACCCCTCTCTGTCCCTCCCTCCTCTCACTACCCCTCTCTGTCCCTCCCTCCTCTCACTACCCCCTCTCTGTTCCTCCCTCCTCTCACTACCCCCTCTCTACCCCTCCCTCCTCTCACTACCCCCTCTCTGTTCCTCCCTCCTCTCACTACCCCCTCTCTGTCCCTCCCTCCTCTCACTACCCCTCTCTGTCCCTCCCTCCTCTCACTACCCCCTCTCTGTTCCTCCCTCTACCTCTCACATCAAAATTCCATTGAGGGACGATGTTCCTTTAGTTCACCACCTGCAGATCTTCCTGGGCACCTCTCTCTCTCTCTCTCTCTCTCTCTCTCTCTCTCTCTCTCTCTCTCTCTCTCTCTCTCTCTCTCTGTTAATCAAGGGATAGGGTCTTGTTAATCCGCCACTATATAACCTAATCCTCGTTGATTGGAAAAACATGGTTATATAATCCCCGCTGGATCACCGTACATCACAGGTGGATCAGTATTACACTTGGTGGATTAGTGTTACACCTGGTGGATCAGTATTACACCTGGTGGATCAGTATTACACCTGGTGGTTCTCATAAACAGACAGATGGACAGACAGACAGAGACAAACAGACAGACAAACAGATATATAAAAAGGGAAATGATCAGATACATACATACATACATACATACATACATTTCTTTTTCATTTATAATATATTGTAAGTATGTAAAGCTAATATTCCTAATTATTTCCATGTTATATTATGTAAATTTCGTAATGTATGTAAAGTGTTGTATTGTTATTTACTGTTTGTGTTATTGTTTGCGTCAGAAGCATAAATTGTTTCTTAATGGTTATTGACACAGCGGCTGATTCGAGCAGATCCGACCAAACGAGACAAATTCCTTCCCAGAATGAGTCGAAACATCTCTTGTAATCTTTCCAGTTAACTTCAATCGACCAATCATCTTCTTTCTTGAGCTTTAGGCCACTTAGAATCCAGGATACTTATAGCCAATTAGAATTCGGTGTTGTCTTATATAAACATAGGTTCCTCGTTCACATCTGGAGACTTACCTCACCACCTCCAGCGTTCGTACATTACTTAGTTCACTCTGGATCTCGTCTTTGTTTCATATACTAGTTAAGGTAAGTTCAGCCATTGTTCTAGATCTGAGGGTCTTGTCTCACCTCTCATGTTCCTACGTGACTGGTGGTAGATACTCGCACGTAGGTAGTTGTGATTGTTAGTGTGATGGTTTCCATATTTTATGTTGTTTGGGTGACCTCTAATGAGCTTGTTTACTGTTAGTGACTATATTACTACAATTACTGAGACATATTTGACGGTAGACATAGACGTAGACGTAGAATGTTATGGGTTAGTCGGACCGAACAGCCAACCCCACACACTCCCACACACACACACACCCACTCACACACACACTCCCACACACACACACTCTCCCACACACACACACACGCCCCCACACACACACAGAGGAATATCAGGACGGGGAAACAGAGCGGAAATAGAAAGAGGGAGGAAGGGAAGGAGGGATGGAATGAGTAGGAGAGAGAGAGCGAGAGAGAGAGAGAGAGAGAGAGAGAGAGAGTCTTTTCACCTCACTTAATACAGTCTTTTAAAACATAATAATAAAAAGTTGTCTTCTTGTTAACAGTTTGTTTACCTGTGTTCACCTGTACTTACACGTGAGTTACTAATTAGCATGTGTCTTCTATGATAGTCACCTATTTTTCTTGGGATCCTTATGTAAAACAATTGACACCCATCGTTCTATAATGTCATTAACGCTAAAAAAAAGAATACTTACAGTAATTATCATTTTAATTATTATTTTATTTTGTCTAATTAAGCCAAAAACCTGTACCTAAGGTGTATACACAGGTAAGATGATTGTTATTTATTTTTTCTTTCACAATTTGTGTACACTGTATTAAGCCTCCTTGTGTGAGCTTCTTGGAAATGTTGTCAAGTCAATTTCAGGTGATATATGACGTCTTGTGGTTGTCAATATCACTATCACATCATCATTATCGAACCTGTGTCTCTCGTGTGGCATCATCACATCACTTTCACCACCCAGCCACTACTACCCCCACTCAGTCCATCATCCAACCACCACCCAGCTACTACCACTACCCAACCACCCCTCCCTACCACCTAACCACCTCTCCCGCCATCAAATCACTACTACCGCTCCTCCCGATTATCACCACCACTACCCCATCCACCCACCATCACCCCACCCACCCACCATCACCCCACCCACCCACCTACCCATTTCCACAACATCATCTTACATAACAATCACAGTATCGCCTTTCCTCCCCTTCATTACCAGATTCTTTTTTCCCTTCCCCTCTGCTGTGCCTCTTCTTGTTTCCTCTTGACTCCTCTTTCTTTTCCTCCATCATCTCTTTCTTCCTTCCATCCTCTACTTGTGCCCTCCTCCTCCTCCTCTTTTCTCTACTTCACCCATCTCTTTCTTATCTACCATTTCTGCTCCTGTTGTTCCTCTTTCCTCCTTCTTTCTCCCTTTCCTCACTCACCCCTTTCCGGTCTCTGGTGTCGTCCCTACAGACCTCCCCTTCTCTGCCTCGCCCTCCGCCAGCCACGCCCCCTGAGGCCCCCCACGGAGGACAGAAGTGAGATAATATCGTCTTCCCCCGCCCACGGTCCCCCTACCCACCATTCCATTACCCTCTGGTTACCATTAGTTATGCGGGTCCGCGCTGGTTATTGCCTGTTACGCCCTGCCACCTCATGGATCTCGCTTCATCCATCTCCACCGACCACCATCAACCTCCGGAGGGACCTGGATTGCCCCCCCCCCCCCCCTAACTACATCACCCTCGTTACGATGAACAGCTGCCTCGGGGGAAGTCTGTCCCTGGAGGTTAAAAACGTCATCATTGGGGTAATTTTTCACAGTTATATCGTCTGGTTTAGAGAGTTTAATGAGGGTTTTTTTCTAGTGGTGTTTTTTGGAGGTATTGGAGGAGGGATGAGACGCTCGTGCTTGAGGGAGCGAGTTACAGGGAGTAAATAAGCGTTAAGATAGGGATCTGAGGGAGGGAGGGAAGCGGTGATGGTGCGCCGGGACGACACACACCACACTGCCTCCTGTACACTCCAGCAGAGGCCGCCCCACACACACACACACACACACACCACTCTGTAGGATGTTATCTAGTGATTTGTACTTACACACCCTCCTCTATAAGGCTCCTCTGAACACCCTCCACTCATACATAACCTTCTGTTTACACACCCTCCTGCAGAAGGCCCCTTTGTACCTTCTAACCATAAACTGCAGGAGGGGTCGACGTATTCTAGTGTAACACACTGTGGTGTTGAGTGTTATAATGTTACTAGCTCTCCAATGACAGCTCTTACCATCAACTGCTGTCTGGAGCTCTTGAGTGTGACGACTGAGTGTGCAGATGGACGAGATGTGTGTTCTTGCCGGTACACTGCCACGAACAGTGTTATCGTGTGTACCTTTCTCGTACAGTGTGTGTGTGTGTGTGTGTGTGTGTCGACATCACAAAGTAATGAATCATCAATAGTTTGTATCGAGGTGATTTATTTTATATGGTGATTATTACTTACGTCACCCGACCTCGATATATTTTCATCAATTTGTAAAGAAAATAATTCGGTCAAGCAATAACCTGGAGACACTGTCACCCTTGACGGCCAGACACGATGTCTCTTGCAATACAAAACAACACCAATATAAAGCACTGCATCACATGACTAGGGTTACCGCCTCTGACACCATTTAGACAGACACAAGTGATCCGTGAGTTGATACACACAATTAATTTGAACGTTTTAAAATATGTATTTATGTTTCCTCATAAAAAATCCTGGCAAGCAAATTTCCTTATAAAATTTGTCAGATCAAGTAAATTTCAAAAGTCACTTGCCCCCCCGGGACAAATGTGTGTTTCACGTAATTTGCACAGCCTGGTTAACGAGATAGATTTTAACCCTTTCACTGCCAGAGGTTTCCTTAAGCTGAATAAAATTGTATGGCGGTGGCCAGAATAAAATGATAAAGTGTTGGAATCGCATCGAAAGAGTTAACCAATTATCCCTCCCTCCTGGACACCTATAAATACTAGAATAATTTCCCTATGCATATTTAATCCGGTAATAGCATTAAACAGTTCAGCTTTACAGTGGTATTAAACATTACATAACTGATGAAGGAACAGCCAGAGAAGATAACGACTCAATAGTACTTATCGGTGACTGTTGTGCTGTCACTAGGACCCACCAGCCTCTCAATTAGTCTTCCATCAATTTCTTGCTGTGCGCATTAATTAATTTATCTATTCTGTAGATTTTGCTGTAATTTGATTATTCTCCCAACCCCACGTGTGGACCCCAGCGGGAAAAAAAAATTGACGGCTTTGATGGGAGCGTTCCTGGCTGTTCTATTTCCTCTGTCATTGTTCGTAAACTAAACTATTTAACCATCTCTACGATACAAGCTGAACCAACATGAATTACCATGACAACTCTGCCGGTGAAACATCTTTAGCCTTTATTGATTTCTACAACCAAGGCTATGTTGTGTTGTGTTGATTTTTTTGTTTTATAATTACCAAGATAATCTGCCACGGGCCCTTACCTGTAACACCTGGCTCTCAGGACGCCTAACAATGAACAGAGTCGTGCTTACAACCAAAAGACATTGATGATTGTAAATTTGCTTTGTAATTGTCTGGTCGTTATAACCAACTACATACTGTACTTCTTTTCCAACGTAATTATATTTAATTATATGGCAGCGTAATGTGTTCTCATAACGTCTTTATTTGTAATGGAAGTGAATTTCTAAAACTATACAGTTGGAGCGAAGAATACTATTATGTTTACTGAAAAAGGGTATAAATTAAGTCACCCATAAATATATTCGTTTTTTATTGTTAAGGACTCTATAGAAAACGACAGTAAACTTTTTTGTAACGTAGACTATTATAATTATTTTCACGCGCTACTAACAGTTCCTAAATTTAAGTAATTTTGAAAGCTATGGAAAGTGAGGATTCGCGTGGCGTAAAGGATACTAATTACATATCAATAAAGCAAAATAAGATATGAGAAGTTAATGTACTCTTTGACAGCAGCAGAGTAACAATGTACAGGAGGTAATCAACAAAGATGTATTTACCTAACTACAAATAAACAAAAGAATAGAATCATACAGAATTAGAACCCATTGTTTGTACTTGTTAAAATATAAGGTTGAACAAAAGGCGGAGGTTCTACAGCGAATATAACACGTACTGATCAGTGAGAGGAGACTGGGTCGGAAAAGCACGGGGCGGACAAAGATACCATGTTGCATTAAATAACTGCATTTATTTTTTGTTTACTAACACTCCTTTGTATGAACCCGAGTACTTTGTTAGCCTTGTTTGGAGCAAATATGTATTGTTGTCTTGGGTTTAAGTAATTGTCCTGAAAGGGTTAAAGGAACTCCGTCTCCTCCTCAGATGGCTGTTGTGTCTCGCCCTCCTGCGGGAAGTTCCACGGCTGGATGTCTGTTGAACCGAAGATAACGAACACGGCGGAGGTGACGACGTACACGACACCTGTTAGCCAGAACACCGACTGCCACTCCTCGAGGCTCTGAAGAAGATTAATAAGAGGTGTGAGACTTGAGGTTTTCATGGGGGTGCTGGGGGTAATGGTGGAGGTAAAAAAGAAGTGTTGGAGGTTCTGCTGTGAGGTCAAGTTGCAGGTTTGTTGTGAGGTATGAGGTTAAAATAGAGATTATGTTAATAGTCTGTTGTGAGGCCAAGGTGCTTTGTGATTTGGGGTCAAGTTAACATTCCTGATACTGTATAAGGTCAAATTCCTAACCTGGTTTGAGGTCGTGGCACCTACAACCACTGGCACAAGCGTCACTATCCCGAAGGCCAAAGCGTTACTCATGCCTGAAGTTGTTCCTGAAAATACGAGCAACATTAAGCAATGATAACTCCAGTGACGTAGAATATTTCCAGGTATTTGATATAAATTTTGAATGGCCGGCAGATAATGGAGGCAAATCAGAAAAAAATCTAGGATAAATTTTGATTAGATTAATATTGGTTAATGATTTTGGTGTCTAAGTGGGGGGGGGGGGAGGGGGATCTTCAAGTGGGAGGAAGAAAATAAAATATTTGCCATTAAAAGTAAATATCAAGATCATCCAAAAAACAAGACTTTTTCACTTAACAAAATTATGTTAGAATTATGGTTGTATATTACATCCCATACAAGTAATTAAGTCAGGTAGATTACGAGAAAACGCCCCCATTAAGTTTCTATGTACCGAGCTGACACATTACTGATATAAGATTTCTACAGCATCTTTACCTGCAAAATTTGGCGCGAGATCTAGGTGGTTAACGCGATGGCCGGAGCAGATGGCCCCACTGAAGGCAGTGCCAATGGTGAAGAGTGTCACTGCCAGGGTGGTGTTACAGCCTACATAACCCACTATCACTAGCACCGCCCCCGGCAGTACCAAGGCTGTAGACAGTAAACCAAGTAAGATGGTGTACGACAAGGTGTTAACTTGGGTCCTGTGTTAATATTCTTTAACATTGAAAACTAGTGAATGGAAAGCAGTAAGCCGTATATTATGCAAGAAGTTTTAAAAGGGACCACTATTTATTTTTCTCCTATTATGCTCACTGTTACTGGCAGTGGACGAGAAGGACTGAAAACTATGCCATAAGTCCAAGTAATCTTACAAATAGTGGCGAAGATTTTGCGAGACCAACAGACAGTGAGGTACTTGTGGGTGACGAGCCAATCACTTAACTGACCAGCGATGTTCCCACCTACAAACATCGACAGGAAGGGTAGAGCGGACAAGAAGCCGTTCTGGTGGGAAAAAAAACAGGATATATTAGAAGGGAAAAATTAGTTGTCAAGTAACGGCAGGAAGGGTGGGTCGCCTAGTATAGAAAACATAGAGAGAAAACAGCCATGATAGGAAATATGGCAGCGGGAATTGCAGGTTTCTTTATTCCAGGAAGAGACTTTGTGTTTGACGAAACCTTGTTCATTACTGACAAAAAGTTAATGTGACTGAATTTGTTTACTTAAGTAACGGAAAACTTTTCTCATAGCTGTGAGAGGAAGAGGCAGATGAGGTCTCCTTGTTCAATTAGCCACTAACTAAAAGGTTCATTCTCTCCACTCGCTCTGCCTCCGAGACCTTAGAGATCCACGACTTTTAGTTCTCATTTGAATATCTTTGAATTTTAGTATAATTAAGGTATTAAATTCTTAATACTTTGAAAAATTAATAATATGAATGTCAAATTTGGAAATGGAACCCACTTTTTTTTTCTTTTTTTTTTTATTATTGGGCACTCCCCTACATCCTTGTGTAAGGTGAAGCGCAGAAGCGTTTACAGCGCCCAACAGGGAAGCATGCTAAGTTCATGCTTGCCTTTATGTCGCATGAGTTAAGGACGTAGAAGCCTGAAGAGTCAAGGGCGTAGAAGCCTGAAGAGTCAGTGGTTTATGTCATCAAGTTATTGGAAGCTCCAACAACTCCCTGAATACGAATTCGCAACTTTCGACTTACAACAGGTACCTACTTTACTGCTAGGTGAGCAGGGACTAATGTGGGCTAGGAAGTAAGTCCAAACAACTTCCACCGGCCCTGGAATCGAACCCGTGACATCTCGCTTGCGAGGCAAGAACGGCACCGCTTCTACCACCGGTCCCCGAAACCCACCATGAAAAACAGAAATTTGTTTAAAAACATTTAATCATAAATGACCATTGGGAGCATCATATGTTGTATTTGTTTTGTTTAATGTAAGTTTATGTCTTAAAGATTGTCATTTCCAATAGCCCCAAAGTTACATCCTTGTTAGAGCTGTATTTTCTTCTCTGACAAAGAGCAGCCGCATTACTGGGACTCTAAAAGACACAGTATGCAGGCTGCCTTATGGTAATCCTGAGGAAGATGTCAACGCGCCCGAATAGTAATTTCTAGATGATCAGTTCTGAATGGTTTTAGGCTGAAAGATCTTACTGTCTTAATGGAGAAGCCGAGGACGCTGCTCATGTAGATGGGGAGCTGAGTGAGTAGTAGGTTGAAGCCGAACATAGAGCCGGTGTGGGCGGCGTGTGTGGCCCAGAGTGGCGCACTGCTGAGGAAACTCCACCAAGGGGTCCTGCTGGGCTGAAAGGAGAGTTGTTACATAGATCACTTCATTGTATCCTTGTCTGTGTTACTGTCATTAGTTAAGATTTATTCGAGACATAGAATGAAGCGGGTTTATTGTGGTCGATGTGTATAATAATGAATAGGTAGGTTATTCATTTTGTGCTGCTTGTGTGGTAACCCTGCCTTGCCCGTCACTTATTATGTACCGAGGGATTAATTAGACCTCACCTGGCTGTGTATACAACTAAGGTAATGTATGATAAGTTAACATAGATTAATACGGAGTTACTTAAAAGTTTGTCACATTACTTAACATTCATTTCATTAAGACTCCATTACTTAGACACTATACAGTATACTACCGTACATTAGTTTACCTTCAATACGACCTTGTTATGCGTGGTTGCCTCACCTTGTTATGCGTGGTTCCCTCCTGGATGGCGTGCAGGATGTAGCTCCTCTCCTCGAGGCTGATTTTAGGGTGCTGGTCGGGAGAGTCGTGCATGAACAGCGCCCACACCACCACCCACACCAGAGAGACGCCCCCGGTCACGTAGAACACGGCTGGCCACCCCACCTCCGCGATGATCATCCCACACAGGGGCATGGTGATAATGGTGCCCAGGGTGTTGGCTGGTGGTGGTACAGTTATGGTACTGACTGTTAGTGGTGCAGTTATGGTGCTGGTTGTTAGTGGTACTGTTATAGTGTTGGCTGTTATTGATACATAATGATTCATATCGTCTCTTCCGCAACAATATTTTTACAGTTTCTTTAGGAATAGAAAACACCATTTATTGTGTTACTTCCGTACATTAATTTATCATTACAAAAAAATAATTAATCTTAACTCAGATATACTTGTAGGTAGTATACATATACAGTATAATATACATATAAATACACATATACTTACACATATAAGTGAAAGCCATGAATCTGGATCGTTCAAGAGGCGGGATCCACCTGGCCACCATAGTGTTCATGGACGGATACACCACACCCTGTACAACACAACCATCATTACTACAGCTTAACTTCCTTGTTATATCCCTACACCTCAACTATAAAATATTCCTATGCCACTGTTGAATATTTTGTATACAGAATTACGATCTTTTTTTTCATTTCATTGTTTTATCGTAAAATGAAGTACTAAGACAGGTTTTATATGGGCTATGGCAGTGTAGGGAACATATAGAATAGTACAGGTTGTAAAGTAAACAGTAATGATGGTGTTGTGGCCATTCCATCACTACCACTTCCTCCTTCACCTTCCCTGGTCCTGGCTCTCCTTTATCCGTAGCTTGAGTGATTTTTCGTAATATTTTGCGTCATTAAAAGTAATATTATGGTCCTCAGAGAATTGTTCACTTGAATGAGTATTCCAATGACGTAAATATTTCGATGTAAGGAAACTATAGTGTGAATAATTTAATAAAGTAAATTATAAAGGAAATTAAGAGTACATTATAGGTTGTATGTGAGTCTAAGATACTAGACCTCTCACCTGAGACAGACCAATGACAGTTCTGAGCAGCATAAGGACGACGTAGTGAGAGCGGGCGGCCAATGGGGTGAAGAGGGTGAGGACGCCGCCAATCAGTATGGCTCCACCGAACACCCGCTTCGTCCCGTACAACTCTCCGAGCCGCCCACCTAGAATCTGTGGGTTGGGAAGGGTAAGCGGGAGGGAATCATCTTTTAGCGTGAAGATTAACTATTAACGCAGAAACTACGGAGTATTGAGTGATCAGAGGTTATGATAATGGGATAATTATTGCTTAATATAAGTAAATTAGAATTACCTAATAGTTAATTCTGAAACAAAAATATATGAAGAAAGTGCGATTTTTTTCTCTTCTCCTGTTTTCCCGTCTACACCATTCACTATCGATAAGGTCATTGTTGTTGAATGTTTTTAACCTCTTTTTGTGTCTACATTAGTTAAATACTGGGATGAAAACTTTGTTATGGGAAGTTAATGTTTTCGTACGAGTCTGGACACTAACGCAGGTTAGGCAGTAGCCGTAGAAGAACCCGCCGAGCACCAGACCTCTCTCTGTCCCCGTCAGCACCATCTGTTGGCCGCAGGAGGAAACACAAGTCATTAATTTGGTTGTTTAATTTATCGGTTTACTATTTATCAGTCTTACTGCCATTCAGGAGTTTCGTACCTGGAGAAAACTTGCAATGTTTGGTATCTACACTTAATAACACCCTTCCCACCTTTGTCCCAGGCCGATCGAACACTGGACATATGCGTAAGAGGCACAGTATGTGTGTTATTACAATATTTATCTACTATTTAATCCTTATCACCTACTAATCAAGGACCAGGTTAAGTTACATGTTGTTAGTTTTTGTTTTACGTATCACAGTAAAAATAGTGCTGTACACACGTATCCTGAGGCGCCTCACCGTGTCACTGAAGTCTTGGGCTGTGTTGTTTGTTTGAGAAGAGTTGCCAGACGACTCCAACTTGACATCGACCGCTTCCTCTCCCGAGACCGACTGATTTACCTGTATGGTGGAAACACGTTAATATGTGTGCGTGTATGTGTGTGTGTACTCTACTCTACATACACATACATATTCCAATGAACTCATAAATTAGGAGACAATCCGAGATGTGTACACGTGCTCTCGGTGTACTGGAGAAAATATGTGTAACCATGAACACAATACCTGGTTGAGTGTGCTGCAGAAGGCGGTGTGGGGGGCGGTGGTGGTGGTGTAGTTAGTGTTTGGTGAGGCAGTGCGGACCATAGCCACGATGGCGACGGAAAAGTTGACCCTCACTAAATACAGTGCCACCACACCCGCAGATGTCAACAGTGCCAAAGATACCCGGGCAGGCAGCGCTATTGGTGGATACAATATACAGTACACGTGAACGAGAGTGTTAGTAATGTTTAGTTATCCCGTAAATTTTAATTGCCTTTACTTGATACCGTAATATATTAAATTCACACGTAAAATAAGCCTAAGTTCCCCATTACTACTCTACACCCTACCCTCTACACCCTACCCTCTACACCCTGCCCTCTACACCCTACCCTCTACACCCTATCCTCTACACCCTACCCTCTACACCCTACCCTCTACGCCCTATCCTCTACACCCTACCCTCTACACCCTACCCTCTACACCCTACCCTCTACACCCTATCCTCTACACCCTACCCTCTACACCCTACCCTCTACACCCTACCCACTACACCCTACCCTCTACACCCTACCCACTACACCCTACCCTCTACACCCTACCCTCTACACCCTATCCTCTACACCCTACCCTCTACACCCTACCCTCTACACCCTACCCTCTACACCCTACCCTCTACGCCCTATCCTCTACACCCTACCCTCTACACCCTACCCTCTACACCCTACCCTCTACACCCTATCCTCTACACCCTACCCTCTACACCCTACCCTCTACACCCTACCCACTACACCCTACCCTCTACACCCTACCCACTACACCCTACCCTCTACACCCTACCCTCTACACCCACGCCTCTACACCCTACCCTCTACACCCTACCCTCTACACCCTACCTCTACCCTACCTCTACACCCTACCCTCTACACCCTACCTCTACACCTACCTCTACACCCTACCCTCTACACCCTACCCTCTACACCTATCCTCTACACCCTACCCTACACCCTACCCTCTACACCCTATCCTCTACACCCTACCCTCTACACCCTACCCTCTACACCCTACCCTCTACACCCTATCCTCTACACCCTACCCTCTACACCCTACCCTCTACACCCTACCCTCTACACCCTACCCTCTACACCCTACCCTCTACACCC
>CAUDMG010002649.1:5175000-5282500 GCA_958450375.1 Homarus gammarus | reverse complement strand
ACTTAGAATAGGATTGATCTAAGAGGCTTTGTTTTATATTGTATTTTTTCTTATTTTGTTTTGTATCTCGTTCCTATTGTTGTAGTGTAAGTGGCCGCTCTACTCAACAGTGGTCAGTTCTGCTTATTCATTTCACCACAGATGCGGGGAGATGAGGCAGGTTAGTTGCTGATAAGGAAGTCCTCCATTACATATGCATCATCCTCAAGAAGGTCATCACCCCTGGCGACTCAAGGCCTTGGCATGGTCATCATCGTCCAGGTGGAAATAATGTGACCTCTTGAATGTTACCTGTATGAGCCCATCACCTGTGGACTGTGTTGTGTTGTGTTGCTTCCAGGTGAGGTATTTCGTGTTCAATTTTTCTCAGGTTGTGTTGGTAGTGAATGTTCGTCTTGTTCAGGACTTAATGACGACCTGGTGAGACAGAATAAATATCATGAGAAACATTAACACACAGCAGACGTGTTTGAGGTAGTTGTTGTGTAGTCTTGACTCCTTCAGTAAAATAGATTGACACTTAGTATATAACTCTACATCATAATATATAAAAATATTAATCAGGTACAAATATTAGTTGTGGTTTAAGGCTTAATCCGACAATTATCTTAAATTACATTGTTATTTATTTATTCAAACTAGATATTCGTATTTTTGTTATTCTTGAAATTTATCATCTTGCCTCACACTGCGTCCGTACACTCCCCGAGCATCAGCCTGCCGCCACCCTCCACAACCACTGATAACCAATAGATTTACCGACGTACACACCGATAAGACAATGCTACCATGCCACTGTATGGTTTAATGCGATAACACAACAATACCCACTTTCTAATCTCCACAGATAAGGTGTCTGCCGCAAGATTTCCCTTTCAGTTACAGCATCAGTTTATGATGGCCCAAAAGTACTGCTGCTCAGTTTTCGTCACTCAAGCCACGGACAGCTTGACTCAACAGCTGGCGTCAACTGTCCACAAGCTGAGTTATAAGTACATAAAAATTAAAATAACTGCAGCGAGCCTGTTGATCCATAATTACACCCTCGTCTCGACTCTTATTTATCACTGACCTACCAACAATATATTATTTTTAAACTTCTAAACGAATTCGAGTTAATGATGCTGTTTGGTAATTTGTTCCACTCATCTAACAATTCTTTTCAGAAACCAGTTTTAACATAATTCCCGCCCCCGGTCTGGTAGTGTAAGTACCTTAGTTATATCACTTATATTAATACACCTCGATCATATCTTCTTCACCACAACCTTATTCCTATATCATAACGGTGAAGGTGGCTCCCGTAGGCACCAGTCCCCGTTCAGGAGGTGTGGATATAGCACACTGTAGGGGTAAACAGCGACCAAAACAACATCAATATTACACTAAGACTCAACTTGTTTACCTGAATCTAACTTTAATAAAATTCTACTGTCGGGTCAATTAGTTCTGGAATTAATCATGAACTAATTCACCGTTTTTACTTAATTTGTTGATTATTTATAAAACATTGAGAACTCTTAATGATGATGATGACTGATGACTTTGTGGACCTTTGTGTTTAGTGATAGAAGTATGAGAAGTATGATATGATGTAGTGTGGTGTAGTGTGTGTGTGTGTAAGCCTATAGGAAGTGTGGTGGCCGGTGGGTGTAGGAGCTGTGTACTGTATGTGTGGGGGGTGTAGGGTGTGTGTAATAAATAATAATAATAATAAACGGTTTATTGAAAAGGTTCTGCAGCCCGAAGGCTGAAAATATACATTGGACGTAAATGACTTATTACATACATTGGTGGTTTAACAAAAGCCTTCATTAGAGAAAGGTGAAGGAACATACAGTGAACATACAGATTAATGTTTACACACGTAGATCATGTGAGCTGAGTTGTTGTGTGTAATAATAATAATAATAATAGTAATAATAATAATAAACGGTTTATTAATAGAGTTGCAGCCGGTGGCTGTGTGTGTGTGTGTGTGTGTGTGTGGTGTAGGAAGTCTGGTAGTGTGTGTGTGGTGTAGGAAGTGCAGTAGTTGGGTGTGGTGAAGGAAGTGTGGAGAAAGTGAGACATCCTGCGCATTCATGGTGTTAAGGGAAGAGAATGTAGTGATGAATATAAACTTTTCTCCAGCTGGTCTCACACACGTGGCCGTAAGTAGCGGCAAGGTCAATTTGGTGGTGTTGGTGGCGGTGGTGGTAATGATGTTGATATTGTTGGTGATGATGGTGATGTTAGTGAAGATGGTTTGATAATGATGGTGGTGGTAATGGTAGTGGTGGTGACGGTAATAGTGGTGGTGGTAGTGGTGGTGGTGGTGACGGTAATAGTGGTGGTGGTGGTGACGGTAATAGTGGTGGTGGTGGTGGTAGTGGTGGTGACGGTAATAGTGGTGGTGGTGGTGGTGGTGACGGTAATAGTGGTGGTGGTGGTGGTGGTGGTGGTAGTGGTGGTGACGGTAATAGTGGTGGTGATGGTAATAGTGGTGGTGATGGTGGTGTTGGATTTAGTTAGGTTAGGTTACGTCCAATCGGTTGATTTAGGTTTCGTAAAGTGATGTTGAGTTAACTTATTAGATAACCGAGTCGAAATGACCTCCAACATCACCCAACTTCGCCAGAAACCTGTACTTGGATATTTATTCCTCAGTACCTCACCTCATGGGACACGGGAAGTAGATGAGACGCATAGCTGAGCACTGAGAGAGGCCACGGGGGGGGGGGGGGGGGTAGGGGAAGAGAGACATAGCAAGCAAGGAAATATGAGGACATGAGGAAGAGATGTGGACAGTGACATGGGACATAGACACAAGGACAGTGACGCGGAGACAGTGACACGGGGACAGTGACACAATCTCATATATCAACAGGTGTAACCAAACCTATCTCACCTGTGATACCTGTTTCTGTCCATAATTAAGAGAATTAATGTTAATATTGGTAAAACAGTGTGAGGGACCTGAGCAATTATTATTCGCTATACTGAAACAGGTTTAGTCAGTGGCCTGGAACCATTAGTGAGTGGTGGAAAAATATCACGACTACGTCCCCTATTCTGAACACATGTTGGTTGGTTATGGTGTTTACTATTAATCTCTTATGCTATTAACTAGGATCACTACAGGCTATTTGTTCTTTGTTTTGTATAGGGGATTGTTTTTATTGATAGTGTTGTTGTACTTATTAATGTGATAAATAATGATATCATAGTCTTAAAATTATCAATCTCACAAACTCATCCTCCCTCCCTACTCCCCCTCCCACCTCCCTCCTCCCCCCTCCTCTTCCCCCCTCCCCCCTCCCCCTCCCCCCTCCTCTTCCCCCCTCCCCCCTCCCCCCTCACTTACAACCAAAACAAACATATATATCAGGTGTATAAATTAGCCCAGAATACCTGTTTGCTGACATGTATTGAGTCATATTAATACATGATACCAACAGTCCCTCTCACCCCTCCCCACCAACTTCCCTCACCCCCCTCCCCATCCCCCCCCGCCCCCCACCATGCCTTGTGTTAAGGGAGGGAGGGTTGTCGTGGTCTGGTTCAGTATGCCCAACACCTTGTAAGAGTGAGGGTCTTGTCACCCTGTGTCCCCCTTCCCCTCTGTTTGGTAGACTCCCTGTATCTCCCTCGTGGTAGACTCCCTGTATCTCCCTCGTGGTAGACTCCCTGTATCTCCCTCGTGGTAGACTCCCTGTATCTCCCTCGTCGTAGACTCCCTGTATCTCCCTCGTCGTAGACTCCCTGTATCTCCCTCGTCGTAGACTCCCTGTATCTCCCTCGTCGTAGACTCCCTGTATCTCCCTCGTGGTAGACTCCCTGTATCTCCCTCGTCGTAGACTCCCTGTATCTCCCTCGTCGTAGACTCCCTGTATCTCCCTCCTGGTAGACTCCCTTATGATAGAGTCTTTGGGTCGTGATAGACTCCCTGTATCTCCCTAGTTATACTCTCCCTGTACCTCCCTCGTGGTAGACTCCCTGTATCTCCCTCGTCGTAGACTCCCTGTATCTCCCTCCTGGTAGACTCCCTTATGATAGAGTCTTTGGGTCGTGATAGACTCCCTGTATCTCCCTCGTGGTAGACTCCCTGTATCTCCCTCGTGGTAGACTCCCTGTATCTCCCTCGTCGTAGACTCCCTGTATCTCCCTCGTCGTAGACTCCCTGTATCTCCCTCCTGGTAGACTCCCTGTATCTCCCTCGTCGTAGACTCCCTGTATCTCCCTCGTGGTAGACTCCCTGTATCTCCCTCGTGGTAGACTCCCTGTATCTCCCTCGTGGTAGACTCCCTGTATCTCCCTCGTCGTAGACTCCCTGTATCTCCCTCGTCGTAGACTCCCTGTATCTCCCTCGTGGTAGACTCCCTGTATCTCCCTCGTGGTAGACTCCCTGTATCTCCCTCGTCGTAGACTCCCTGTATCTCCCTCGTCGTAGACTCCCTGTATCTCCCTCGTGGTAGACTCCCTGTATCTCCCTCGTGGTAGACTCCCTGTATCTCCCTAGTTATACTCTCCCTGTACCTCCCTCGTGGTAGACTCCCTGTACCTCCCTCTCTATACACTCCCTGAGCTTCATCATAGGGAGGCTCAACAGAATGACCAATACCAAGACAGGAACATGTGGTGAGCCTTATAGTGACTTCCGTTGTGTTATAGTGACCTCTTACATCAGTGACATCTCTATTGTGATATGAGGACATCAGTTATTATGACATCACTTTTGCTCTTGACGTCATTAGTGATATAGTGATCTCATTGAAGGTGTTGGCGGTAGAGAGGTAACGCGCCTATCTCTCACCACCATATCATGGGTTCGAGTCCTGGCCCAAGACATGTGAGGTGTTATCCAGTCATATTTTAGATTGGCGTCATCTATGGTGTTATGACATCATTATAGCAATATGATGACATCATTGTAGTGTTATGATGTCACTAGTGGTAATGATGAAGTCTTTATGGTTTACTGTCAACACTAGCGATCAATAAACACACATGCATACACACATACACATGGATAACAAACAAACACTTAACACAAACACTTAACAAACACAACCACTTAACTTATACTATTA
This sequence comes from Homarus gammarus, assembly GCA_958450375.1. NCBI lineage: Eukaryota > Metazoa > Arthropoda > Malacostraca > Decapoda > Nephropidae > Homarus > Homarus gammarus. The sequence continues at coordinate 5,277,428 of CAUDMG010002649.1, read as the reverse complement.
AAGTCAGTTAGAGACTCAGTTTAAGTGACACAGACATGATCCCTCACCTTGACTCGTCTTATACGAGGTTATGTGTTAACAGAATACGAATGTGTCTGTAAAGTGTTGAGAATATGACGAGGTGACACGTATCTTTCGTATCTTTTATGTGTGACGAGTGTGTTGTGTGGGGGGGGGGGGCGTTGGGGGGGTGCAGTGTGTGGGGGGCGTTGTGGGGGTGTAGGGTGTGGGGGGGAGTACTGACGATAAGAACGTTTGGTTTCAGTTATGGGGATTAGTCGTCATGAGAGAGCCCCTACACACCTACACACTCGTAAAACAAGAGACTGATGACAAACAAAAGAGGGTCAGTGATAAGATAAACAATTAAGTTATCTATAGTTTCCTCACGAGTAAAAATGTCTCAAGATTGTTTTGGAGTTCCGTCATAGAACATAACTACGCTTCAATAACTTACGATCTTTAAGTGCGTAGTTTGGACAGTAATTACACTATATTTTTCTTCAGGTGTCGAACTACGTGTACAAATATAATCCGAGTGAATTATTAAGAATTATCATGATAGTTTCTGACGTAAGATAATTAGAGGCTCCTTATTTTTATTTTCCTTTTGTTTTCAAGAGTAAAGAGAATATAGTTTTACCTGGGGAATTAGGTTAGGTTAGGTTAGGTTAGGTTAGGTTGGGTAAAAATAAACGAAAGATAAAGAAAACAATAGTAAAGACAACACTGAAACACTGAGCCTCTCTTTGCCTCGACCTGTTAGTATCAGTCACCCCACAACACACTCCACACCTCCTGTTAGCTCAAGGTCGACCTCCTGAAGGATCATTTATCTAGGTTACATTTTATTGAGTGTGATATGTTAAGCTTGACCTTTAGATGTTTGTCAAAAGTACAGTTTAGTTGACGTATTAAAGTGCTGAAACTAGGTTGTGTGTGAGGGGAGGGGGTATCGGTTACTGTGAGGTGAAGGAGCTCTTCCATGACAGTTAATCACCACCAATAAAAGCAAACGACACACACACACACACACATTGGACGCCTCCTTAAAGATTAGGCGCAATTTTCTCCTCTAATTCCAACAAAATGACAAAAGAATAACGCTGCCAATAACAAAAGAATAACGACACCAAAACAAAACTCCAAGTCACCTTTAACAGGTGTCTATTTAACCCTGATTTAGTTGTTAATCTTGTTGTTACTAAATTTGGGACATAATAAAGGGTCCAGAAAGTGGCATGATACTGCTTTTGTAACCCGTGTGTGTGTGTGTGTGTGTGTGTGTGTGTGTGTGTATGTGTGTGTGTGTGTGTGACCTCTGTAATGCTCCACAAATCATTTTGTTTATAATGTTACCACTCACGATGATGCACCACTGGACTGTGTAGGGAAGGGAAGGGAAGGGGAGGGAAGGGAGCACTTCATAATTTTCAAGTTATTATGTTAATATTAGATTAGTTAGCGTGGCAGCCAATGGGATACAGTTCTCGACTCCTGCTAAAGAGTCGTTTTGGGCCAAGATGGTTAGAACCTAACCTAACCAAACCAAAAAACCCACTTAGACTTTTCACTTCACAAAAACTGTTATATCGATCCCCTGTCTACTTATAATTACTTTTGTATACTTATGATTACTTTTGTACTTTTTTTAAACGGCGTTGGTATCCCAGTTAGGGTTGCCATATCTGAACATTCAAAAAAGAGGACGCTCCCGAAGACACCCCCCCCCCCCCCGCCCGGCACACACAGGCTAATATACAACATACATGGTATAGAAATCTTAAAAAAAAAAAAAAAAATACTTTTGCTTAAGGCTGAACATCTTCATTCCTTTAGCTGCAGTCTTCTTCCCCCACTGTGTGTGTGACTTGGTGTGCCCATGCATACTTTTCTGTAGATCGGATCTTTTTCAGTATTGGCTGATTGCTCTTTAGAAAGGTATAGAAGTCACTGCAAGGTGTTTCTCGGAAGTTGTACTGTACAGTCAGAATGCCTTTCATTGTTTCAACACTCAATTTGTTCCTTTCCTTTGTCCATTGACTTTGCATCAGTGAAAAAACTCTTTCTATATTTGCATTGTGAGATGATATAGCAAAGAAGAATTGTGCAATTCTTAGCAATTCTGAGTGGCATTCAATGTTCTTTGACTTTTCAAAGTATCTGGTCCACTTTTTTTGTGTTGGCAGATTACTAAATTCTTCATCACTCTTGTAATTTTCCACAAACTGCTTCAGGTTACTAACTTGGTCAAAACACATCATCAACTTCTACCCCTTTATCAATCAAATATTTGTCAGCTAAATTGACAACACCTACAGGCGTACAAGTGACTTATAAGCTGACGAAAACTGAACGAGATCTCTACGGTTTCCACCTCCCCTCTCTCTCTCTCTCTCGTCATTACAGTTTCATGTTTTTTTCCGTGGAGAAAATGATGGAAGATGAAATTCCGGACTTTTGAAGAATTTTAAATATTCCTTCCGGATTAAGATTTCGAGACCTAAATGGAGGACATGTCCGGAAAAATACGGACGTATGGCAACCCTAATGATTCCCATTCTCCCAACAGCTGTTCCGGCACGACACTCCCTAGCACTATTGACGTCAGCGGGCGTGGCAGTGCTGTACATGCTGAGGATTAACATGTCCGTAGCGATAGTAGCTATGGCCCACACACCCACGCCCACTTCCGGGAACTCCAACACCACTACCCACGCCCACACTACCGCCTACTGTGTGTCATATAACCAGGTATACTGTACTAGTGTTGTGTAATGTGTGTAAGGGATATTTGTGTGTGTTAATTATTATTTTTACAAATTTTTTTATTTTTTCATCTTTAGTTTAACAGGTAATTTAGCAGCTTTTGTTTTCGAGGACAAATTATTTCCAATAATAATTTAAATGTAATCGTTTAGATTCAGTAATTTAATTTGAGTACAAAAACTTTCGATTTGGACTTGTACTTTATGATGAGTACTTAAGTTTACTACTACTTGTCAACCACTACTTTTTACTTTTTACTTTACTAGGAATATTTAAGTTTACTTTTTAACCACTTATACCATCTTATTAGTTTATCACGAATACTTAAATTTACTTAACTTTACTTGTTAACCATAGGACCACTTAATACTTTTATCATGACTACTTAAGATTACTCGTACTTATAAACCGATTAGACCACTTATTAACTTATTAGGAATACTTAAGATTACTTGAACTTATCAACCGAAGCGACACTTTTTCCTTTATCACACTGACACCAAACTGACACGAGAGACGAAGCTAACGTTAACTACAACAATACTTACAACACAGTACATGACCTTCAAGTTGTTTGTAAGTAAGAAATTCCGACAAGAGGCGAGCGTGTGGTATCTTTCCAACGTGAGTCTCATGGAGTCTAGCCTTCGAGTAGCAGTGTGTGTGTGTGTGTGTGTGTGTGTGTGTGCATTAAATAGTATCAATAACACACAGGAGAACCAGACAATACTGATGGAGGAGACATTGAAGGGGAAGAAGACAGCAGGAGCAGATAACTCCACCTTACCTGAAGACTACCTGACGGAGGAAGACCTGCTCACTAATAAGGTATATACGAGGCATTATAGGTTACCTCTACAGAACCTCAAGGTAACGTAAATAAACATAGTGAAGAGGTGGAAGTTGTGAGGTTCTGGGGGCATATCTTTTTATAGATCCTTTTGTGTATGACTGTTGACTGGTTAAAGTGAGACAGAGTGGATGTTTGTCCATGCTTGGTGGTCCAGTTGATGAGAGTAATGGAACCTTAAACTCGTGAATAAAAATGGAGCTTCATTTAATTTATAAAGTCCCAACACAAAGTTAACCCAATCTAGAAATAAACTGAACAACAAGAATCATGGAGGGAGACATAACACAGCTTACATTTATATACTCGAGATATAACGAGGGAAGTGCCTAGTTCACCTGTTATGTTTATTATAAGATGTGTGACCAAATACAAAGCTTAATGAAGAGAAAGGAGCCCCCCCCCCAGGTAGATCTCAGAGGTAAATCTTCAGGTTAATTAGGCTAGGGTGTTTAATCTTCGGGTGATTCTATGTAAACAGTGAAGTGTATCTCCTCCTGCAGATGGTGTTGACGGGGGCGGAGAAGGGGATGGTCCTGGGCGCCTTCTTCTACGGGTATTTCGCCACAAACGTGAGTCACCTGTTGATTATTACCACCTATTGAGAGGCTCACCTGACGCTCATTTACGCATCTCTTTAACTTCTCTTTAAGAGGAGGGGCCAGGTCGACCCTGACCAAACCTAACCTAACTGGTTAGCCAGTGCAGGTGGCGAGTTGTCCGATCTTCTTGGATTATTCCTTGACACCAGGACCGGCCTGCCATTATTGTGTGTGTGTGTGTTGACGTTTTATACTACCTCTTAGCACCGCCTTCACCCACCCACCCACCCACAGATCCTCAGTGAGCTAGTTTACTCACCCACTTTCTACCCACATTACCACCGTTATGAAAAAGAGTGGAACAAGGCAGCTGGACACCTCACCAAGCAAACCACCCTCAGTCGCGTTACATGACCATCACACTGATTTAAAGATTCAAGCTTCAGATAGGGTCTTGGTGGCTCGCCCATCAACACTATCAAGCTATTTGGAGTCACAATAAACCTCCAGTACATAGAGAGTTAATAAAGTGATAAAATGGTAAATGATCTGTGTTTGTGGGTTAATAATACATAAACTAACAAGTGATAAAAAGGTTAATAGTCATCACAGTATTATTCAGGTCGAGAGTCTTAGGCACCTCACACTCTTCTACCTCACATCTCTCACCCTTTATCTCACATCCCTCTCACCTTCCTCTTCCTCACATCCCTCTCACCCTCCTCTTCCTCACATCCCTCTCACACCCCTCCTTGCTCACAGCTGTTTGGTCCGTTTACTTAGTCTAGAAGTGACTGACCTCGTGTGAATAGATGATGTTTACATAATACTGGTATAGAGGCTTTGATCCTCCCAGCATTAGGATTGGCTATGTAACTAACGCCAGGGAATTGTTCCAGAATAACAAGTGCTCATAGTATCTTAGTGTAGAGTCTCATTTACTCTTTGTATATCATCTTTGAAGTTAATATTAGTGCTACTGTTAATTGGGCTACGTTTATAGTTAGGGTTGACTGTGTCTTGACTCATATTAACTCCAGTATAAACGCCAGAAACACCAAGATGAACAGAAGAAACAAAAGAGCATCGAATAAATGAATTTACACGTCTAAATTTATTAATGTTTATAATAAATCCTCCCATCATGTGATTGAATAAACATGATAGAAACAAAACACACTCGGGAGACTTATACAACCCTCAGCTGATAGATACAACATTACCTTATTACAGAGCCAACAGTAGACTAGGGAAAGAGAATCAACACTGCAGTAGATCTCACAGAATGTTTCTGACCTGTGACACACTCGCCACTTAGATACCTGGTGGGCGGCTGGCAGAGCTGTACGGGACGAAGCGGGTGTTCGGTGGGGCCATCCTGATTGGCGGCGTCCTCACCCTCTTCACCCCACTGGCCGCCCGAGCCCACTACGTCGTCCTCATCCTGCTTAGAGCTGCCATTGGTCTGGCTCACGTAAGATGTTTTAAGTAGAAGTAGTGGTCAGGGAATTCAGATATTTTATAAGGTAAGGAATGGTTGAAACTAATGCAATTTTTTTTTTTTTTTTTTTTTACATCCCATTGTGGTGTGTTGCCAGGTTGCAGGCACTAAATCAGACACACAAATTAAACGAAACCTTAAGATGACTTGAGGAAGGAAGCTCCCATCAAGACCCGCAGTTCGTGAAAGACCTTATGTAACGCTGAGGCGATTACTGCAGTCCTTGGTGGCAGCCCAGTAAGGTATAGATAGACCTTAGCGCCCCAGTGGACTTGCGTTGACTGTAGTCGAGCAATTCCCGTATACTTTCACCATCCTGATCACTTATGTTCACCGACCTGCCCCCTTCTCTCTACAGAACACTATATCTGTCTCCTGAAACTTCCTCTGCCACTCACGAAACGTAGATATCAGTGGTGGTTACAGTCCATAGTCCGTCATAGTCTTGAAGTTCCAATGAGTCCTTGTGTTTGATTTGATTTCTGACAACCAGGCGATGCACTGCTGTCATTTATAGTACAAGTAACGTCACGAGTACAAACAACACGAATGATTTTTTTCATGCAACAAATTAGATAAATGTATATAATTTTCTTATTTCAGTTTATATTTGTAAAAGTAATTAGTGAGCAAGTTATAATCTTTCTCATACATTTTATTGACTTGAATATATAAAACTAGAGAATCCAAACTTAACAACACAAGATGATGATGATAAGGTGACTTATACTGTAGTTAAGATATACTAATGATGGTTGTTGTTGTGTTGTACAGGGTGTGGTATTGTGTTGTACAGGGTGTGGTATTGTGTTGTACAGGGTGTGGTGTATCCGTCCTTGAACACTATGGTGGCCAGGTGGATCCCGCCTCTTGAACGACCCAGGTTCATGTCCTTCACTTATATGTGTAAGTATATGTGTATTTATATGTATAGTATATATGTATAGTCTCTACATGCATATCCAAGTTAAGATTAATTCTTTTTAGTAATGATAAATTAATGTATTGAAGAAACACAATCAGCAGAGTTTTGTATTCCTAAAGAAGCTGTAAAAAATAAAGACGAGTTGAACCATCATTTAACACTACAGTCAGCACCATAACTGCACCACTAACAGTCAGCACCATAACTGTACCACCATAACTGCACCACCACCAGCCAACACCCTGGGCACCATTATCACCATGCCCCTGTGTGGGATGATCATCGCGGAGGTGGGGTGGCCAGCCGTGTTCTACGTGACCGGGGGCGTCTCTCTGGTGTGGGTGGTGGTGTGGGCGCTGTTCATGCACGACTCTCCCGACCAGCACCCTAAAATCAGCCTCGAGGAGAGGAGCTACATCCTGCACGCCATCCACGATGGAACCACGTATAACAAAGTGAGGCAACCATTTTTTCTATTTTTTCCCCACAAACAGGAAAGTTACACACACACACACACACACACACACACACACACACATAGACGAAGGAAAAAATCAATAATATACTCAATTACTCTCACTGTTGGGGGATAAATATGTAAATTGCAATTAAGTATTTTTTCCCTTCAGCCAAGCAGGACCCCGTGGCGGAGTATCCTGACGAGCGTACCTCTGTGGGCAACACACGTGGCTCATATCGGCTCAATGTTCGGCTTCAACCTCTTGCTCACACAACTCCCCACCTACATGAGCAGCATCCTTGGCTTCTCCATCAAAACAGTGAGATTATATGATTTTTTTCACCTAACCCTTGCAAGTCTAGTAGTATACGCAGGCGTCACATAGGAACTTTTGTTATGCCGTTAAATGTTTTTATGTCTGTCTGCTAATTAATGCACAATACTAGTAATTTTAATATGGATTGTTGATAAGAGATCCTGATAATTTAGTTTTAATGCATTATGTATGTTTACTAATGCAACCAACCTCACTTGTTTCTTGTATGTTATTTTTGTTCGTTATTTTAGACTAGGCTATATACTCCAACCTGTCGTTCGTAAGGTCTGGTTTATCCTCTTGGTATTCAAATATTTTCTACCTCACCAGCAAGGAATCGAGGGTTCGATTCCTTGCTGGTGAGGTCGTTGATTATATATATATATATATATATATATATATATATATATATATATATATATATATATATATATATTTCTTTTTTTCTTTTTTTTTTACCCCACAATATCGTATTATTATTATTATTATTATTATTATTACCATTCTTATGACGTCTTCAATCTTCAAACCAGCCTGTCAACTCTCGATTCCTTTCTTAATGTAATAGTTTTCCTCCTCTCTTATTAGAACGGCCTACTCTCCGCCATACCCTTCGTCACACAGTTCCTGGGCAGTACATTATCAGGGATGTGGGTCACTTGGTCGCTTACCCACAAATACATGACTGTGTTTACCTCCAGGCTGATCTTCTCCACCATCTGTGAGTAACTTGTATGTTTACTCTCTCTCTCTCTCTCTGCATTGTTAGAGGTTCTTACGATGACTATTTCCTCGTAATTTAATGTGTAAAACTGACCCTAATATTGTTCAAACTTTCCCCCAAAACACAGAAGTAACCTCATAAAAGTGGTATTGGACTTACAATAATACTTTACTTAAAACAGAGACGTCTACGGGTGAATGAGATAGAATTAAAACAAAGTAAAAATTCAAAATCATGTAATATTTTACTTAAGGTAATTCTGGTGTACAGTAGGCTCTCGCCCATAACGACTTCCACAATAACGTTTTCGACAATAACAGTAAGTTTCATTAGATACCCATTTTCGATAATAATTTCTGAATTCTCTTAAATAACGGAAATTTCGCGGAAGCGTCCGAGCGCATCAATGATAGCCTTGTTTGCTGCCATGTTGATGACTTAGTTGTCCCCTCCGCCTCACTCTCACACACCCTCAGTGGAATACAGCCCTGTGCCCAGGTGTGAGATTTTCGCCACTATAACCAGTGGTTGTTAGGGTCGGTGATCAATAATGGCTCCCTCATTTTTGCCTGTGGGGGCTAGGGGAGGTGGTGGAGGGAGTGATTTGCCACCTGAATGACTGGGAACTTTTAAAGTGAGGAAATTGAACTGTCCTGAGTCTACAGTGCGAAATATTAAGAGGAACGTAGAAGAGACCAAGAAGAGTATTGCGCTGGCTAAAAATATTTCGGTGGTGATGGAAGTGCCAGGCGAGCTATGAATGATAAAGGAGATAGAAACAGGTTGTTAGTGATAACAGAGCAAATTCTTGTGAAATGGTTAGCTTGTAGAATGAAAGACAGTGCAAGTGTTAGCGGCCCTCAGATACGGAACAATCATTACACCGAGCACCTCAAAAACTCCTCCAAGCTAAGTGTTATATTACTCACTCTTTATTTTGATGATTGAATAACAATTCTTTTTATTTCAGCGAACAAAAAGTGTTAGGAGGGCTTCAAAGGTGAAAAACTAGGTGAAATTCTTGGGGCGGCTGCACCACTAAACCCTTTGTACATGTATTTTAATGTCACACAAATAACGTTTTCGCTAATAACGGCGTTTTTCAGGCACCTGTTAAACGTTATTGTCGAGAGCCTACTGTAGTACAATACTTGCACATGTCATTGAATCAACCTTAATGAGATGATACATTTTTACATCATATTGTTTCCTGTTCACATTACTATAGTTACTTAACCGTTATGATCATCTCTACTGTAATAAAACCTTTATGAATTCCTTTATAATTATTTCACCACCTTAGCCACCACAATAATCATTATCGTCATCACTAATGTTACTTATATTATCATCATAGCACTACAATTAATTTCCTATCATAATTACTGTTGTCTACACCTCACCATTAAGTACTAATTACAAAGTCTTTCACCATTAAGCTTATCACTCACGTAAAGTAAAAACACAGAAAGGTTCCATAGTACAGCCTTGGAGTACGGTACACTACAACTCTACCTGGTGAACCATCTACAGCTCTGGTGTTGCCGGGAATAGTGCTGGTGATAGTGGGTTATGTAGGCTGTGACATCACCTTGGCAGTGGCACTCTTCCCCGTTAGTACAGCCTTCAGTGGGGCCATTTGTTCCGGTCACCTCTCAAATCACCTTGACCTCGCCCCTAACTTTGCAGGTAAGCATCGTAAAACAGGTAAATATGTATAGCTGAGAATAAATTACACGATTATTGTTGATTTTTTGTTCTCAGACGTCAATGGCGGCGAAAGATGAACATATACTCTTTTAGTGGTGTTCTGAACTTATGAATACGTTAACACAAATATAAATAAACAGTAAAAATTAGTTACATGAGTTCAATGATGAGTATTTTATCTCACTGGCCAGAGTTGTGATGTTGTGCTATATGTTATGGCATTAGTTAAAGTAAACTATGGTATACTTTTACAATTCCATAAATCTATATCTTTATCATACTAATTTAAACGTAATGTGATGTACCTTAGCTGTTTTTCTCCTACAGTTTTTGTTAATTACTATTTCTTATACTTGTTTATCACTTAGAATGTAATATTATGTTTGTTGCTTCAGGAACTATTCTGGGCGTGAGCAACACCCTGGCCTACGTGGTGTCGATATGTGTGCCAGTCATCGTCGGTGCCATGACCCCACACCAGGTCAGTAACTCACTATTTTCATATTGTCTCTCTTGTTTATTCTCACCAAAACTTCCAAAATCTCTTGTTTATGTCACTTCATCATCCAACACCTTGTTTATCCCCCACCAGAGCCTGAAGGAGTGGCAGGCGGTGTTTTGGCTGACTGCCGTCATGTATGTGTCTTCGTGGATGGTGTTCACCGTCTTCGGGTCGACAGAAATCCAGCCGTGGAACTACAGCACTGTCGTGGAGCAGCAGCAGCAACAGCCAACGGGGGAGGAGACCAAGTTCCTTAAACCAGAGAAGAATCCCCAAGTTGTGGCAAGCGATAGCCAGGCTGAGGCTTAGAAAACTGAACACAAAATTAGTCTGTAAATTATGATCATGTTGACGATGTAACAAGAGAGAAAGGACGCCATTGATAGAGCAGACTGTGAAGTGTTTGTATGTCATGCATTTTGGGGATAATACATATTACAATATGTTAGAACATCCGTATTAACCTAACCTAACTTCATCTATTCTAATTTATGCAAAGTTTGGTCATAAGAAAATGAATGACATCTTAATTTAAATATGAAGTCATATATACCAGAAATGCACTATTGCACTTATTACATAGAATTACATATGAGAAATATGAACAAAAAATTATCCTCATTTCACAAAAAAAGTTCATTGCCTTTTTAAGTTACAGTGGAAGCTTACCCTAAACCATATGGCACACACGATAATATTTTAAACAATGGATTTCAATAAATAAATGTAAAAAATTTAAAACATTCTTTTTAACATGCAGTGGATATTATTTATTTGTCTTTACTGTATTACAGACTGATATAATTGTTGGTTTAGTCTTTTGCTACATTGAGGTACTGTACCTTCAATATTAAAATACAGAGTTGTTTTTTCCTATTGTAAATACTGTAGTTTGGTCTAAGTTTGTATGGTAGCAAACATACTTATACTTATACAATCTGTCTCACTTTAAAAAGCTGGTTTTCCGGCATCTTCGTGGTGTAGATTCACACAATATAACCTTTTTGTTCTCTATTTTCAATTTCTTTCTGTTCTTTTTTTTTCGCCCCCCAGGCCCCGTTGTGGGTCGTTTGACCTGTGCCCGGGTGGGCTAATTCCCGTAAAAAAAAAAACGGGATGGTCAAAACTTGCAATTTCTTGCTATAGGAGTCCCCCCGCCAGTTACGTTTTCTGTGGCGTGTTTCACAATACAATGGGAGACTTACATATTACAGTACAATAAGACAGAGTTTTCGTGAAATGCAGCTGTACTATGAAATCATAAGAGATGACAGATAACTAGTACTATCCCACAGTACAGTGTTAGAAGTGTGATGTTGCATAACAGTGAAACGGGCAGTAAAAGAGGATGACATAAGTAGACGAGCGACCACCTTAATGGCTGGTAAGATACGTGATGAAATGACGTATAAAAAATAACTCAAATATAACGGTGGTGTGGCGGTAACACGTGTATCTCTCGCCAAAATATCAAGGGCTCCATCCCAGACTCGCAAAAGAAAGGTGTTATCTAGTGATAAAACATCACATGTTTCCCGTCCCCGGTTTCCTCCTGTACTAACACTATACAGCTTTTGTTTTACCACTTTTAAGCTTACTAGCCGTTTTTCCGGTTAGTCTATCCAGTGTTAAATTGACAGGAGGAATCCGAAGGCCGGGAAACATGTGATGTTTTATCACCCTCTGGATAACACCCTTCTCTCGTAAGTCCGGGATCGAACTCTTTGACACTTTGGCGAGAGATGCACTTGTTATTGCTGCACCACCGTTATACTTTTATCCTCTTCGCCACTGATCGGCTCGTTAGCCGCTTGAGCGATCGGTCACGTCTCTGATTACTTTTCCTTTTCGTTTATCTTCTTCACCAAAAGATCGGCTCGCTAGTCGCCCGGGCGATCGGTCACGTCTCTGTCACGCACTGTTGGTAAATACTGGGCACGCACCGGCTCCTGAATGTACCTGAACCTGCTCCAGTGTTGGTCAAGTCTGGTCTTGAAAGAGCTCACACTCGGTGCCGCCACAACACTCTCTGGTAGATTGTTCCAAGAGTTTACAACCCTCACTCCGAAAAAGTTTGCCCTCACGGTTTGCGCTGGACTTGCGGCTTCTTCAATCTTGAGCTGTGACCCGTTGTGGGGCGAGCGTCCGCCAGCTCCAAGTAAGGACACTCAACTGAGTAGTGCCCCCTGAGATGCTTATACACCTCAACTAGGTCCCCCCTTGCCCGTCTGTAGTACAAGCTTGGCAAGTTCGGGCGCTCCAATGTCTAAGGGTAGTTGAGGTGCCGAAGTGCAGGCACCAGTCTGGTGGCCCTCCTTTGAACATTTTCAACCAACTAACAGTCCCTAGCATATCTCGGGGACCAGATGGGGTGACAGTACTCCAGATGGGGAAGCCATCTCACCACACACACACGTGGTGACGAATTATAAGAAAATAATAGTTGTTATTCTGATTCAAATTCTACCTTACTTCCCTAATAGCTGCCCATTAGAGGTACTGTACATGACCACGACGGGGGAGTTTAATGCAGAGGAATATATGACTTATTTACGAACCTTTCTCGGGCATTTTCAAGAGGGGTGTGGTTATTTACACCAGTTTATTGGAAACTTCCAAAGGCGGGCTACGGCACCTCAATTACTCAGAGAAATTAGAACACTTGCAACTGCCCAGCTTAAGGTAGAAGAAACCACAAGTTAAAAAAAAATGTCAGAGCGTTGTAACAGCACCGAGTGTGAGCTCTTTCAAGACCAGACTTGACCAACACTGGAGCAGGTTCAGGTACATTCAGGAGCCGGTGCATCCCCAGTACTTGCGAACAGTGCGTAACAGAGACATGACCGATCGCCCAAGCGGCTAACGAGCCGATCAGTGGTGAAGAGGATAAAAGAAAAAGTATATTACTTTTGCCTCTTTACACCACCGATGAAGTCAGGTCTCCTAGCTGTTGTTATTATTGATTCATTAAAGCATGTAATAATGTTCAGGGTTCTATTGAAATACCATCTATTTATGAATCTTGGATGAGTAATTTTTAACAATTTGTTCAGGAACAATAATTTGATTGTAATTGATGAAAAACAATGTCATTAAATATTTTGTTTCAATTTGTATTTCTTAGTAAATAAATAAATATACCCTCTCTGTATATATATATATATATATATATATATATATATATATATATATATATATATATATATATATATATATATACTCTGAACAAAATCTCCTTGTTTGCCACGGGGGTGTAAAATTATAGCCCATAAAGGAGTCATATGACATTTAAGTTATATGGTAACTAAGAACAGTGATATGTTGTTTGCATGTATCATGATTCCCTCGAAGCCAAGGTCTATATACAGTAGACCTTGCTCATAGCCACGTAGAGAAACAGGTGTTCAGTAGACACGTGTGATGAGGGGACAGTGAGCCAGCTCCTCCCGTCTACTGTCACCTGCTGCTGTCGTCTGCTACCTGCTGCCTAATATGAATCTATAGTTTCGTACCTAATATATATTGTCCTTTATGTCTAAAGTTTTTTGGTGTTATATTTATTTTGAACAATATATCAACATTTTCAATTAAGTAAATAAAGAACAAATTAAAATTTTAAGTCAAATATTTTACTTGTTCAGTTTTTCAGTTGACTAAATACACTTGGTCCAACATGGCGCAGGAGTATCAATACTTTTACGAGGATGAAGTCTACAGATTCAATAAAAAGGCAAATCTGGAGCTTGGTATGGTACTGGAGAATGCAGAATTTGTATCCAGTGATGAGGAATCTGATGTAGATGAGGAAGACAAGGTGACCAAAGGCAGTATACGGGTGGCATGGTACCCCAAGGGCGAGGAGCAAGTTCTCCCCGAAAGAAAGGTAAGATACATCCTCTCATTTACAACCCTTATTCACCTTAACAGTAGCAAAAGTTCTACCAGAATGATCAATAAACCTTAATTTCAACGTGAGATTAATTGTATTTCGTGTGATAATTGTATATATATGAAAAAAAAGTGAGTGAGTGATGGTAGTTAGTGTTTCCCCGTTGTACAGATTCCAGTGATGGTTTTTGGGTTAATCTATTGTATTTATCTAACTCATCATCCACACATCAAAATGTTTTCTTAGCTATAAAATGTAAGGTTTAAGGCAGCTGTAATGTGGAATGTTTGACCATGAGTTACAATAATGGTGGAGAGTTGAGTCATAGAAACAGATTTATAAAAATATAATTAATTGATTTATTTATTGGGAATTAATTGTATGTATGATGAAATAGAATATATGTAAAAAATAACTTATTATAAACACATATCGTAAAGTACTTTTGATAGTATATATTCTAAGATGGTCTGAACACTATTGGTAACACTATAACTCAGGGCAGCTAATGTGTTGTACATGTGTTACATAGTACAGTTAGTTTAGGAATAGATATGACTTAAATTTATTACTACACATCTTTGAGAGACACCTATTAGATATATTGATGCACAGTTAGAAACATCTGGGAATGATTTAAACCAGTGGCTGAAACAGACATGTGTTATTGGTTCATTCTTAAAACTGTATGGCATGATAAAATAAATTGTCTTAGCTAGATGATTATAAACTGGCCAGAGCCTGTTAGTTGGGGATGGTATGTGCACAAATTATTTATGATTGCAGACAACATGAACCAACCTGACCTAACCATACTATCTTGTAACTTGGTAGGTTAGGTTGATGTGCGTTGTACTTATACTGTACAACATTGGCGTTGATTTGTTGTGACTGATGGGGGGGGGGGGGGGATGATTTCCGAGACTTGTAGAAATTTACTTATCTCTGAACATAATCATAACAAAATACATCAGTAATACTGGAGGAGATGGCTAACACCAGAAGGCATTGTTCAATTTTGTTCCTCTTTTTCCACATGATCTTATCATTATGGTAAGCATTTTAAACGAGGTGATATTAATAGAATATAATAGAAACTGACGAAACCAACCAAAGAAACCTACCTAACTTTACCTAACTTCCTCGCCGGGGATTGTTTCCCTCGCCACATTAAACAGAAAGTACTTATTTTAATATGTGGTACCAATAAAAGTAACTTTCTTGAAGCTGCATGGTGTAATTTAAATTTTTTTGTGGATTTGAGAGTACACTCACTCGGTCCGAGAGTAACCAAATGAAGAGCTGATGACAACAAGTGCCGACATGGCAGATTTTTTGGCTAAATATATATGTCAAATAATTAATTTCTTCATTTACAAAGCACATAGAGACTTCATTTTAGTGTCGAATGATCAGTTTTTTTGCTGTGTTTTACCCCACAATATCCCTCATCCTTTGTTCCCTGCCCACTACTGGTGATTTGTGATTGTAGATAGAGAGAAGAACTAAAATATAAAAATTTATAATTAAAATAAAAAGATGTATCATTTTTATTATTATCATCCAAAGAACATCTGTTGAAAAAATTAATGAAATCGAACAACTCCATCTGGTGTTAGCCATCTGCTTCAGTATTACTCAAAAATATATAGTATACTGTAAATCCAAGCACAAATATGTCTTCCACATAATCTGCACAGCCTGTACTGAGGGATGTCATAATAGTGTACAGTACATTACTGTATTATGTGGTCCTAAACGTGACCACTGTGGTGTCATCATCAGCCAGGCACTGTCCACAACCTCTTCTCGTACTGTTTTGTCGGCAATTTCACAATTTCTAGTGTTGTAGTTCATGTGCATTAGGTATATAGGAAATAAGTTTTCTGTACGTAGATATTTTTTGTTGGTAGCTAGCTGGTTAACCCGGGCCCTTGTTCTTAATTATGTACAGACAGTCTTTTGTACACAGTATTATGGCTAATTGGTTGTTATTTAGGAAAACTATTAGTGTTCCAACCAAATAAAACTCTACCTAACTCACTAATCTACATTGGTCTACTTTGAAAATTTTACTACTACTGCAACAAATTTTATATATATCAGCATTTCCCGAGTTATGCTATAATAATACACTCTGAGACCATATCCGTGCCGAGTTATCGAAGGTTTACTGTAATAGGGAGTTTTGTAGGTGTCCTTGGAATGTGTCTGGATATAATGGAGTGAAAGAGACTGTATGAACCATCCTGCTGGAGACATGCCATTGGTTATATATATAATAAGAGGGGCATATTACTTGTTTTATGAATAATTGTTCTTTCATTAATACTGTACTGAGGTTTGTATAGTACATGTTTCTCAAGTTGCCATGTATGTTTTTGCAGGTGGGATTGGCAGATCGGTCACTAATGCCTGGCGATGTCGTACGTCGCTTGATCCGAGGAAAGGACACTCAGCGTGGTTACTGCCGCCAAGTGCACGTAACCTCCAGCGTGCAAGTCGTGGGAACAAAGCATGTGATATTGAATGTTGACAGCAATGACCTTACTCCACTTGAGGTATTTCCCAAACATCATTTGATTTTCTTGTGGGATTAATAGTTTGTACTACTTATACCTTTAACCAGTTGAAATATACTGTAGTGTGCTTATTCGTATGTTCCGGAACAAATTATTTAAAATGAGTGCCAGAAGTAATTCCCTGGTGAAGTGGGGATTTTTCCAACCATTCCTCACCTGTTAACTATATGTTATGCTTATTTTTGTACTCGTAATTTTTTGGTAGATATATGTAGTTTTCTTTATTCATTTACAGACACACTCAATCTTACACACAGAAAGTGAAAAAGAAATAATTATCATAAGGTATAGCTAAAGTATTTTTTCAACTCGTAATTTTGGGTAGATACGGTATATGTAATTGTTTTTTTTTTTTTTTTTTTTTTTTTTTAATATATACTTGGTTACATGCATACACAATCCTACATACAGAAAATGCAAAAAGAAATAAAAGAAACAGTTATCATAAGGTATAAAGTTTTACATATCTATGGTTTACATCTGTGAAGCTGTATGGCGAGTCTTTTAACTGATATTCTCTCCATATGCTCCTAACACTTTGACAGACCCTCGTCAGACATTCTCTCTTGCACTTCTTTCATATCCACATCTAATTTTTATATTTCATAGGCCTATTCTTTGCATCCAATTCACAATGGCTATTACTGTCAAGCTAGTAATTTATTTAGCTTCTAATTGACTTTTCTCTCTTGCATTCAGAGCCTTATTCTCCATCTAACTATGTCTTTTATTCACTCTCTTGCACCTCTTGACCTTGGGTGATGTCCTTTGGATAGAATGGCATTCTGACCTTACCTTGCACTCCCATCTCAATACGATTACTTTGACTCCATTTGCACAAAATCATACACGCAATGCTCCAGGACTACTTGATCTGCACTAAGGATGTCTGTCATACCATGAGGTAGATACCGGTATGCATTTTGCCTGCAACCTTCACTTTGACTAAAAATGAAGTTGCTGTGACCACATCTCCAATACTCCCACACTTGGTTGCATGAGTCAGAGGTGGTGGGAAAAAGTTTAAGGAGTTACTGCCATTATTGGTGGTGAGAGGACTTTGTCTTGATGCGAAATGAAATATTGTATGTATGGAACTGGCATAAGAAAGTGTGATGTATGACAGCAAAACATGGGCTGTAAGAGAGGATAGCATACACAGGCTTGAGTTAGCTGGAATGAGAATGGCAAGATAGATTTGTAAAGTAACATTGAAAGATAGGAAACCCTCTTCAGAGCTGAGAGGGCAGTTGGGTATTGAGAGTATTGGTGAGGTTTTGCAAAGAGGTAGACAATTTGTGAAGAGATTGGAGGAGATCAAATGGATTAAGAGATGCATGAATTTGAATGGAGGGAGGCCAAGAACGTCATGAGGAGAGGTTGTAAGAATTTGCCCGAGAGATGAGAACGTGATGAGAAGCTGCAGGAGACCATGCAGCATTTCAGATAATCCATACATGTGTAGGAAATGGCTGTAAAATGGTGATGATGATGGTAGTTGTGATAACCTTATGATGAAGTACCACGAACCTCAACTTTACAAAACTGTTAACTACTGTATACAGTATGTGCTATTCTTCCTGCACTGCTTGCCTTGGGAAGATATTTAAGTGCCAAGGATCCTACCACAAGAAACTTCATATGTTTTTTATACATCAAGACTGTCACTGTTTTATTTTAATGACTATTTCTGGGGAAAAAATCCACTGCCTACAAATGTGTCCTCTTCCATTACTGTTACCATAGGGTAGCTGTGCTTTCATACGCTTATCTCTACCTTACTTATGTTATAGTAACCTGATCCCCATGAAGTTTTTATAATTATTCACCTTTTGTATGTGCATAGTTGATCTACCTGTAGGATTGCATTCTTCTGCACTAAGGCACTTAGTATGGAATAGATGTTGATTCTTAGCATGATGTTTGTTACATTAAAATGTCACAGCTACTTCTTTTCTTTATCACCTTATATACATGGTATCTAGGTTGATGATGTTAAGTAGTTATGGGCATTTGTCACAAAGTAGAATGTCAATCCAGGCATTGAATTATGCCTTGTATTCATAGGTGAAGCCATACTGCCCTCTCATTCTGGGACCCTTGCTTGATTCTGTTTACAGTACAGTACTCGATAACTGCGAAGATCTTATAAGAATGTACCAGATTTACTTGTACATAGTTTATGGAGGAAGATTTACTACTTATAATTGGTATCTTGTACCTCTTGAAAATGCTGTTTCCATACTCCTGTTATTATTTTTATATATTTTAGATAAATTGTCATTGAATGTGTTATAGAAGAGGAAATTTATAATTTTTATGAGTTTTTGTATCTAATATGATTTGTGTTTTTGTCTTTTAGGAGTTTACAACAGACATTGCTGTAGCCTTAGACTCCTGGGTAGGAATGGTGCACATGGTCAAGTGTCGGCTGGTGATGCTGTGTGCTGATGGCTCAAGATGCATTATGTCCGATGGCGAAGCTCTGGAGTTGGATGATATGCGGGATACACGAGATAGGGTTAGATTGGTAACTGTCAATCAAGCTCACGGTAACCTCACTTATATCGCTTGATGTCACTGTGTGTACTTCCCAAGCTGCTTTTATATTTTCTTATAAAATGTGTTAAGGATGTTTTAAGATTGGTGTTTTGCTCCTAGTGTAACTAGACTGAGCATATTGCTGTATGGTACTGTACTGCTAGTAAAGGCAGATAGGTTGTATATATTATAGATAGGTACCCACGTGGTTGGAACATTTACAGCTATTGTTGATTTAGAAGTAGAATCAGGAATTACTGTTCATGCAAGATTTTATGTACTTTGAGTTCCACATCATAGTATTTTATGCTAAGCTTGTACAGTATTTATATATTTTGGCATAATTGATGTGTTGTGATGCTTCATATTCTATAGTATCTGAAACAAGTACTTTGTAATATGGAATACCAGAGGAGCTGTGTATGTGTACAAGTGGTGACATTTAACATATGGAAAAGCATATAACTAAGTAAGGGATTCAATAAATACAGTATACTGTACAAGGATTATGGTAGGTGCCATTGGAGCAGATTATCTGTTCATAGCCGGAGTCATCCCACATCCAAATCTGGGGGTGTTGGGATGGTAACTCCACCTTCTTGTACAGTGTTCATTTAATAGAAAGAAATTAACTGTTAAAAACAGGGTGTGTGATATGTTTGGATATCACCAGTGTTCAGAAAAACTTGTACTTTTTTTTTTTTTTTTTTTTTAAGAGTTAAAGTAAGGTGAGGTAAGGACAAGTTGGGTGAGGGGTGTCTGAAAGAATATAAAGGGGTATGAGAGCATGTTATTGAGTGATGAAGTGTGGAGTTACTTGAATAGTTTGGATCATATTTAAAGTAGGAGGGGAAGAGTGGGCTACAGTTAGTAAGTATACTGAACACACACACCAGGGAATGAGAAAAGTAAGAAGGGTTAAGGTTCTGGGAAGGCTTGGATATTTATATTGAAAATATTAGTGTGAGAAATTAAGTGATACTGAAAAGAGATATTGCTATTACAGTTTGTGATTGGGAAGTGTCAGGGAATGTAGGGGAATATGGAGTGCCAGGAATACGTACGTGGAGGGAGGCAGATTGATATTTTTGCTGAGGGAGGTTTGATAGTAGCAACACATGAATTTTAAAATGAATAAACCCATATGCATACATAGAGGTGAAACGACAGAGAAGAATTGGGCATATTTACTGGAGGAAAGACGTATTGCTCTCTCTAGTGCATTGGGTCACCCTGAAGCCTCGGGACTGTTTCTGCTACGGCATCAGGCTCGTTCGTGTGCTAATACAGTACAATACCTAGTTGAGTGAGATGATGATATGCTTGCTAGCTACACTGTCTACACCAAGCTCCAATGTAAGGGAGTGAGTACTGTACTGTATTTGATGACCTTTTGGATAGACTATAGCACACAAAACATTATATTGGAATGTATTGATATTTTTTTTAATATATGATAAAAGAAGGTTAAATAGGAGTTAATATTATTAAAATTTTGCAAGGTGTGGGCTTTATCTCACAAAGTACTGGAGGTCATTTTGTACAGTATATTCTCAGTCTATAAACACTGATTATGGTAGAGCAGGGTTTTTGTTTTTCTCACTGAAAGGACCTTCATTCTCATTTCTATTTGCACAGTACTGTAAAGTATTATGTATCCTTGATTGCAGTAATATTTGTAATTTTTTTTACATTTTTGATGATCTGCATTAGAGATTTGTTCACTGTTCGATTTTACATGGAAAAGAAGAAGTGTTTAAGAGATGTTTTGATCTGTGTGTGTTGAATGTTCTTTGCTAAAATTTCCATATGTGAGTAGGTGTGGAAGCTGTGTATATGCTGCTGGTATAATTTTAGTTTTTTATAGATGTAGCTAATTGAGGGGTTTAAAAGTTCCCAGGAGTATCACATATCAATAACTAGATTTAAATGTGATTCTTATCAAAAGATGTCCAATTGGAAGGCCATGGTAATACGAGCCTTGTGCCATTACCGTATATGACCAGAGTTACCAGAGCTTCCAGAATCCTTCCCTATTTTCTAGTCACCCATCTTAATGGAACATATTATGTAAAGGCATTATCTTTTTTAAACTTACAATGTCTGCTTCATGACTTCTTAAGTAATGTAAAAAAAGAAAGTAAAAAAAGAAAAGAAGTGAAACTTTATAAATACTGTAGGTCCATTTGCCCGCATGTGTTATATCTTCTTTGCCTCACAAGAGACTTGGTACATATGACAACACTTCAGTAATAGTCAAGGTACCACAACTGGGGGTTGGTGGGGACTTTACATTAATTGTCCTTTGGATGTTATATGTCTCTATTACAGATAGGCTGTTGAGCTCTGTTATCCTCCCTCCCTCCCCATCACCACCACTCCCCCCCTTTAGTTGTGGTACCTTGACTATCACTGCAGCATTGCCACATGTACCGAGGCACATGACATACGCGGGCAACTGTACCATCACTAGAAGACGTGTTGCGACAACACCCGTGTAATTACGTCAAAGATAAAGGTCCCAGAAAAGATGTACAGTAATACCTGTAGTCCCATTAATGCATGTGTTCCTGTTTAGGCATGCGAGTTCCTGACACTATCCCTCACTTTCAACTTTTTACTGCTGACATATTGGGCCCCTTTAATGGTTCAGAACACTCAATAATCAGTGTTAACCATCTTTCAGGTTATTTGTACACAGAAGGAGTATATACCAATTTTCATGATTGTGTTAGCTCATGAGTTTTATGTGGTTCATAAACATTATGGTTAACCATCCACATAAACGACTAGTCCAACTTCAGGGTATCCAACTTTTTTTATGTATGTCCCGTCAGATAAAAAAAGATAAAAAATTCCAGACAATCTACCTCGGTGCGTCCCAAGTTTGTTGCATAAATTTTTGTCTGAAAAATAAGAACTCCTTAACCATGTTAGGTAAGAATTGTACTACAAAGTCATGTGATGTGTTGCAAGGGATCACAAAGAAGCAAAGTACTGTACAGTAATTTTTAAATACTGTATCTGCAAGCAGATTTCTTGCTTGCCATGCTGCCATCTATTGAGGTCAGGAAAACTTATGTTTTCATCAGCTGATAGACTGTCTTTGTTTTATATATATTTATTGAATCTTAAAAAAAATTTACACAATGAAACAAACAGCATGAAAATTATTTAATGTTTCTCTGAGAAATGAAGTATACAAGATACATTTAATGATATTCTTACACCAAAGGGGATGAGGGTAAGTTACAGTGGAGTTAGTCAAACAACAAGTGAGGAATAGTATAAAATAAACAATTCTTAAGACATCACCTTTTCTCACTTCAACACTAATTCTATCATTTTAAAACACTTTCACATATTACAACACTCCTTGAGTCTTGTTTGACTTGGATGTAGTTGGGCGTCTGCCTGCTGGCCTCTGCTAGCAGACAATGTACCCACTCATGTTGATTGACTCTTCATTTGATATTTATTTGTGTAACCTTTAAAAACATATTTAACGAAACAGTCTTAAAAAAATCCCTTAAGAATTGAAATATGATTACATTGCATTTTATTTACACTCGAACATTATGCTGCTATTTGATTTTTGTTTTATTTGTTTGGCCAGTTATCCGACTTTTTCGATTATCCGACCCATGAAAGGCCCCATGCTAGTCGGCTTTTATTGTATGTGTAATATTAATTTTCTTATTCAATTATTTTAACTGTCACTGGGTAATTTCTTGGCCTATTATGACTCCAAGTAACACGTGTGCCCACTATGACTTACAGGTTCTTATTGTGACACCTCCAAATGAGTTGAAGGTATTTAAAATACCAAATGACTCTTAGGTGATTGTAGTGACCCCAGTTGATTAATGACCCTTAGGGATACACAGTTATTTATAATGAAACCAGGTGTCCCATAGGTTCTAATAAGGACCTCAGGTACTTAAAATGATAATAGATGTCACCTGTGCTCTTAATTTTGCCAGTGAGATACCTGCATCTCTCAGATGTTGTAAATACTACTGTGGGCCTCTCAGATTCTCATAATGACTTCAAGTATGCTTGGTATGTGGTACGAGGTGCTCATAATCATGAAGTGAGACAGGTATTTCGATCAACACCAAGTGCTTTGATGATCCCAAGTACTGTAAGAGAATTGAGGGTTATTAACCTCCCTAGCCTGTGAATATTGCAGGCCATCACTCATGGGAGTGTGGCTGTCCAGTCCTGGATTTTTTTAGCACCTCTTCCACCTTTTGATTTTTACAGGGGTTGTATTATAAGTGCTGCCTGCCATAAGGGCGGTAGTCAGAAGTGGAGGGGTTGATCCTCAAATTCCTTATGCCTTCTTCTGATGAAGCCCATAGCTAACAATTGAGAAACCCTCCCTCTTCCCTTGGGTTCACAATTAGGCACCAGAACTGAAATACTGGGTAGTTTGATCTATATTTATTTTATTCAAGGATGGCAGGCATAAACTTTTAAGCATTGAGTTCTGATTAGGGAGTCACGGCTTTAATAATACTTCGTCTTTTATGGCAGCTGGTGTGTTTCCCTCTTGGTGCGGTGGGGAAGAATGTGTGGTTGATGCATGAATATATATTTACAAATTAACCCTGACTGGTGTTAAGAGACGTGTCTAAGGGCTTGTGGGCCCACTAGTAAGACACCCTGTACTATAAGAGCTACCTGGCTGTGCTCCCCACCAGAAAAAGGGAATTCAGAATCAATCCTCTATATTTTCAGTGAAACTTTTGATACTTTTAATGGCTGTCAGTGCCACAAGACATGTATTTTTAATCTTATGAATATTTTCTTTTTTATTTAAGCATTAATTTGTACCATCACTATGAAACTGCAGCAAAGACTTCCTTGACAATATTTTATTTTCTAAACAAAATACAATTACATGAACAAAACAAAGGTTATCCTGAGCTTGTATTTGTCATTTTTTTTATAAATTTTTTTTTAGTTTTGAATGCTTCCCTTTAAGACACCTGAGTTGCTTTAATTTAACTAAGTGTTATCTACAAGATTTTTTTGTATTTTGATGTTCATTTTAGTGAATGGACCAGATATGTGTGTCATAAATGTAAGAGAGGATTATAAAGTTAACAAATTAGTACTACAGAATATTGATTAAAGCACTCTGAGCTCTTCATATTGCTGCATAAAACATAGCCTCAAGAACTTAACACTGTACTGCACAGAAAGAGAAAAGATAAATTTACTTTGTGAGAGTTGACAGAACTCATGAGTTAACAAACTAAGATTACTATTATGCCAAATTATCTGGGAATGATTCCGATGCATTCTATGGAATGAATTTCTTTTAGCTATCATGTAAACTATTGCATTTTATTTTGAGCTTATGATATATTGTACAATATTCACTTAACAAATTGTTTTCAAGGAATCTAACCATTCCTATAGTGAGGCATACCTGTAGTACAGACACTATTCTCACCCTCCTGGGATTTTTACCTGTTCATCTTGTACCCATTATTAGCTATTACATCATTATGAAACAATTTTGTCAAAATACAGTACAGTCAACCCTTGCTTTACGCGGTCCCACATTCCACGTTTACGCGGTACCCTGCCGAAACCGGAATGCTCACATTCCGCGGTGCGTGCACCCCTTTACGCGGAGAGCGGCTGGCGAGCCGCGCCATTTTTGGATCCAAACCTCCCGCCATCTCTCCCGCCATCCGCCATGTTGTGTAAGCGGCGCGAGCAGGGTGCGCATAAGGTCGCCCAGTCATCAAAACATTATCGAGTTCTTCACCCGCCACCCACCACAGCCGGCCCAAGTCAGTGATAGTGATAATTATAGTGAGGATATGGACTTTGAGGGGTTTGACAAAGAGGCCCTGCAAGCCTCTGTGGTGGATAGTGATACAATTGATACAAGTGATACAGGTGAGGGCCAATAATCTGCCCTCTGCCTCGGAACCAACCCCCCATCCCCGTGTGCCCAGCCATCTTTTCTTCTAATGTAAGTGTTAAAAAACCTAATATTATTGATATTTCTCTTAATTATTAATTGTGTGTGCATACCATCATAAAATTAAGAAGTTATTTTTACTACAATGTAGGTATTGTGTCTGAAAAAGTGGAGTTTGGGGGTCGGCCCGGTCTCTTATTTCAATTAATCCCATATGTTATGTTGTTCACTTTACGCTTTTCTCACTTTACGCGGGCCGCCGTGGGTTGAATTAACCGCGTAAAGTGAGGGTTCACTGTATATGAAAACCTACTTTCTGAAATAATTTTAAAGATTCCTTACACTGTTCTTCACACAGTAAAATATGCACTTGCTTTGGTATACAGTACTATTACACAGTAGAAATTCACTTGCCCTTATAGTTATGTCTAATAAATGAGTTGAGTTTTTAATAATTATTTATCACAGTATTCCCCAGCTTACTTGCTGAAGTTCTCAGGATGCTTTATCAGTTTTTGTTGTCAGTTAAGAAAACTCAAACAATGTTTAGATTTTTTTTCTGTGATTGTGTTTGGAAAGATTACTTCATCAGTTTTATATGTATGGTGACTGTTTCTAACTTCTGGTATTTTTTCCCCCAAGGACTCAGAGTTTCGGCGATATGATTTCTACCCGGGACAGCAGCTAGTTGGATGCTCACGGGCATTTGAAGATGTGGAATGGATCCACCGCACACGAGAGATGGAAGTTGCGTTATCCAAGCCTCATAAGTCAATTAAGGTCTCTGTTGAACAAGTTCAGGTAAGCACAGAGATAATTTTAGAGTATTTTTGTACGGGGTATTTAGAATGGAAATACTTGGGGCAGGCTAGTGCCTGGAAATATTCTGATTGAAAGATGTGATATAGGTTGCTGATGCTGTCTTATACAGTACTATATAGTAGAGCTATGGTAAAATTGCATAAAGGCTTGTTAAAGTATACGACAATGGTAAACAGTGAGGCAACTTGACCCAGGATAGCTGACAAAGCTGTTAGGTGTCTATTTCCAGGAGGGTTCTTTGTTTAGGCTTATGCTTAGTCTCTGATCAGTAATAGTATATCTACAGGAGTAAGGGTGATTTTTTTTTTTTTATAAATACAAGAAACATTGCATTGCATGTGGACTATCCAAGGGTGGTGGATCATTTCAAGAATACAACACACGAACTTTACGCTTAATACCAGGAACTTAGAAATACTTAAGATATCAAGGGGAGGGGCAAAAATGAGAGCATTCACAGATCTGGCATGCTCTTGTTCCCAGCAGTGCTGGGTTTCTAGGCTTTCACTCTATTTTATACATTACTATTATTGTTATTCCACTGAAGTTTATGAGATATGTAGATTAAATTTATTAAACCTTCTTACCCTGGATGCCCTTATAAAAATAGTACAGTACTACTGTTTATTTGGACTTTAAATTTCTTCACAGGTGGTGCAACTTGGAGTACGTTGGCAGTGCCGTGCATTTTCCAATGACTCGAATGTAGACAAAGAGCAACCGAAATATCTTGTTCAAGGAGAAGATTTAAAGAGGTAAATCTTATTGTATCCAGGAAATCATTTCTCACAATCCAGCTGGTCAATAGATGCAGAGATTCCCTAAGCATCCCGTTATTCTCTATTTACACCCTGTACTCAGGTTCTCCACCCTCACCTCCCTTTCACCTCGCACATACATCTCTTCTCCAGCCTGTGCATCTTCATTCTCTCCTCATAATCATATCATCTTAACACCCTCTCTATCCTTCACTCTTTCAGCCACTGTTTTCTTCATGTATTGTACTCTCATCTTTTCACAAACAGTTCTCAATAAGTCATTACTAGAGCCCAAATGTTTAGTGCTGAAGTGTAAAAAGAAAAAGTGCTTAGTGTTAAAGAAAAATGGCCAGCACTACATTTTGGTTGCCCTGGGCACCTGTACAGTGTTGAGCCCTGTCTGTTGTCACTCAGTTTAGAGAACCTGTCATTTCAGAACACAATGAAATAACAGCATCACCTCTTCTCTTCTTATTTGCATAGGATCATGTACAGTACAGTTATATTATATTGTATAATCCTATTGCATAATCCTATTCCTGTATAACATTGTTTAAATCAGTGTGAGTTGTTAAAAATAATAAATTTATTTAATTTCTTGTACAGTTTGCACCTGTATTTTACCTAAATTCTGTTTGAATGAAGAAAGCTTGTTAGGTAAATGTGTAGCCAGTTAATTTTAAACTTGAATGTTGAGGTCATTTTAATCAGCATGTGAATGGTTTGGGAGTCAGTCTACACAGACCCTTAGAAAGTAAAGATTTTGTACAGGTATATGTACTGATATTTGTTTAACTTACTAAGCTTTGTTCTGCCTTTTGAGGGGGTCATCTCATATTAATTGTGCCATGTCTCAGGACAGTTTTAGAAAGTTAGTCCAAAGGTTAGGTTAGATTTAGGTGGGTAGGACTCTTCATTGTGTCAGTCCTCTTTATATTTTTTTTATTATATATATATATATATTTTTTTTTCAGAGTGAAAATGCTGAATGTATTTGAGCCTTGCACCCTTCAGCTAGGTGATCGCAACTATTATTCTTCAAAAGAAGGAGATGTAATCATGACCCGGGAACAATGGAGAAAGCTTATGGCAGTCCAGCTATCAGCAGACCACACTAATCCCTGTCCCCTACGACCACGACCTGCAAAGAATAAGTCCAGTAAGAAATTAACCATCTCCAAAAATTTTTGATCGTGAAAATTTTTAGTTTTTGTGGTGTACATTACCTCCTTTCTGGTCCAGGAGTGTGGGCCATACAACCCCATCCTCGTATATTCGGTTACTAAAAAAGAAGAAAGAGCAAAGGAAATTAGGATGTTTTAATGTTTGTGCTTGTAATCAGAGTGGTAACCAAAACAGTGATTGAGAACTAAAGTGAGTGAAAGGAAAATGGATGTCATGGATTTGTGTAAAACGAGCAGAAGGGCAAAGTAGAGGTGAACCGAGGAAAAGTGAGGTGAATGTAGTCAGGGGTGTCTGAAATTATATGGTTTTGAAGCATGGAATCTTGAGTGCACAAGGAAGCAACAAATTAACAATAATGGAAATGGCTTTCTTGGGAGAGTTATATGGAGTGAATAGAAAGTAGGAAATAAGAAATACAAAAATAGAAGAATATGGAAGTGAAAGAAATATTAGTAAAAGAGTGGATGCAGGTTTAACTTGCGGTAAAGACATATTAAGAGACTTTGAAGCGAAAGATAGGTGAAGAATGATATAATTTAAGAGTTAAATGGTACTATAATTTAGGAGTTAGCGTGGCAGACCAAGGAGATTGACAGATGGGGGTGAAAAATGCACTAGAACATGCAGGTAACATCAATTTTGTGTGTGTGTGTTTTAGTGGAGAGTAAAGTGTTTAGTAAGGTCTAGGGAAGGATGTACTTCTGATGTATGATGCTTAGTAGGCTGTGTGAAGTTACGGATAAATCAGAACAGATGATTGTTTGGGGTCATATTGTTGAATTGAAATATCCTAGCAGAACACATAACAATGCTAGGACTGAATGACTGAAGGATAACAAGTGAAGGGAGAATGTGTATGCATGTGATTGTTTTATTCTGGCCATCCTGCACTATAGAAGGAAAGGCTGGAAGAGAAGATCTGTTAGTGCCTCTTATATAGATTTCTCTAACCTAATGAAGCTGTCATTGTATTAATTATGATTCTGTTAACGAGGTTTTTTTTATGGGTGTATTTTGGTTAAGCCCACATTTTAGAGAACTGTACTGTGTATTTAGAAGGTATTTGAGGGTATTTTCAAGGTTAGGGTGTTAAAGGATGTATGGTGTGTGTGTGTGTGTGTGTTTCTTAGGGTATCATTTTGGGGTATGGGAGACTGTACTGTAGATAATACTAATGGTTACTGGTGGTTGTAATGGATTAAGGTGGTCCATTTGTTTAATTTTTTTTAAGGTGGTTTGGGGGACATAATTTATAAACTGAAATCCTCGGTTAACTGGGCCAGCCACTTACCGGTTATTTGGGTTAATGTCGGCACTACAGTACTGTACATGTGTATTTTTATTGCAGGAGTTTTTGTTGCTTTTTATCTTTATATTTTTAAAACATTTATTTATTTTTTCATTTTTGATGTACTGTATTTGGCATCTCTCTTTTTTACATTAATTACTTAATTTAAACACTTATTTAATTTTATGAACAATATGAATTCTTGCAAAAATCTAAATGCTTCATTCTAAAGTACTTTATACTGTAATATGTATTGCAGATTTTGTTTTTCTTGTTCTTTAAGATCGGGATGATCACTGATATTTTAAAAGTACTAGTAAACACTCATCTCTTTTGCATGAAGGCTTCTGTGAGGCACATTCACCTTTGGTTGATAGGGTTTAGGAGTTCTTTGTAGACTTATAAAATGCAGTGATATCATAGGTATTAGAGCGAGAAAACTAACATTATTTATGCAGTTTCCCACAGAATGTGAAATATTCATTCTAGTATTGCTGGCCTTCTTCAGTGCTAATTGCTCTGTGGTTTCCTTATTACTCTTAAAGAACTGCAGGTTTGATTGCCTTTGATTTTGGTTCGTCTTGATCACCCAAGAAATATTTGCAATAATTTCTTCTTCCCTTTGTTTCTCTTTGGTGTTCGGTTCTATGCCACAGACCACTTTGTCTCTTCTACAATCCTTTTTCATCTTGGCTGCTCTTCTGCCACTGTCGTCTATCCTTTGTACCACTTCTCTGGCCTCTCCAAGTTTCTTCACTGTGTGTCTCCAACTTGTTTGTGGTTTATCTCATCCATCTGCTCTCCACTACCAGTTTTATTCTCTTTTGACAGCCTCTCCTCCTCCATTCATTGTACAGGTACTACCCACTTCAAACTACAGTACTGTACTACCAACCAGCTTTCTTCTGAGTTTCTTTTTCATCCCCATTTTTCCATTGTCGCCATCAGCCTCCCTCTCCCTTTGTACTCCACATAGTTTTCTAACCCAGTTGTTTTGTGACCTGTAGTGTCTTTTCTTGTCTTTCCATTAATGCCACTAGTATACCTAATTCTTGTCCCCATTAATATATCACTATACTGTACCTAATTCTTGCCCCATTAATGACATTACACCTACTGTAACTATATCCAGTGTGTCTCCTTTCAATTATTTCTTTATCTATCCCCACATGGTACTTCCTTCAACTGTTTTGTGATAATGCTCATGTTTGCATCCTCTCCTGCACTTCCCTCCTGTTATCACCATCTGTACTCAGTTGCTTTTAACTTGTTTAATGACATTGCCATTTACTTTTATATTATATCTTAGGTAATTATACTTTTTACTCAAATATTTGGGACTTTCAAATGTCTTTTATTCATATTATTGATTTGTGGATCCATTGGTTTTCCCTAAAAAAAATTGTGGTGTAAACCTTTTTAAATTTTTTTATTTAATAACTTTTAAGAAGTGGATAAGGAATTATGGTTTCCCCACTGACCCACCAGTTCATTGTGCCTGGGTTCAAATTATTAGTGGCAAGGAAATGTCTTTTATTACTATATCTGGGTTGAACAAGCTTTCCACACAGTCACACCTCGCTCATATTTTCATGTAAAAGGAGGTGACACTTCTATCTATCTCAGGGGTGTGCTGAGACAACTCCAGGCCTGTTTGGCTCTTGAATTGGTCAGTAAACCAAGTGTTAGGTCAGGAGAGGGCAGCATGCTTAAAGTTTAAATGCACAAGATAACTGTGTTCTGCCAATGAAGTCACAAAAGCCCCCCTGGCCCCGTTGTGGGTCGTTTGACCTGTGCCCGGGTGAGCTAACTCCCATTAAAAAAAAAAAAAAAAAAAAAAAGTGCCCAAAAATCAACCATTGAATTTACTGTTTTAATGATAAGTAATATGGTAGTAGTATATCTTTTGATAGCTGTTGCAATGTTTGAGTTACTCCTTTTAGAAAATTTCTCATGTCATTAGAGTCTTTGACTTCATTTACAGGAGGCCCTTGGAAGAGACCAAGGTTTGGTTCTCTAGGGTCTCACTCTCAAGCAAATCATCCCCTGTTGAAGGTAAATTCCTATGTGAGGAAAAGGTTGTGTTCCTGGATCCCAGAAATTTGTGCATACCCCATAAATATGATTTTATAAAAATATAAAGGCTCTGAAAGCCAATAAATTACTGTACAGTACTATACTACAACCCACACAAGCCTTCTGTGTCCCCCAGAATCCCCAGCAGCAATTTTCACTCTACTTTTGTTATGCTTCCTCATGTAAATTTCTCCATGACTGGTGGCTCACTTTAGGAATCCTATGTTCTCAGTTGAAATTGCAGTATACTGTAACCTGAGACTATAAGATCTTGTTAAATGTTGAATTTTTGGCAGCTTTGGTGGATCGAGAGAATCCAACAGTACAATTCATTCATATTTTTGGTCAAACTGGTGACTGTTGGAGCCCCTCTTTATCTAGTTTTTAGTCTAAAGTAGAGGTTTTATAATGACCATTTCCCTAACTTGGGTCAAATATACATTTGTGACTGGCCTACGTAGTTGGGTAATAGTCTTACTGATATTTTTCCTATAGAATTAGTGACCTTGAATGGCTCTTTTTGGTTCTATTAGGATTTTGAAACTCTTGCCTGTACTCTAGCCATAAGAGATACATGTATTCAGTATCTTATGACAGATTACAGTAGTTTCCCTTAGTTACAGTAATCCATAGATAGTGTTCCTCTTTCTCCATGTCTGTATTGTTAAAAGAAGATGTGTTAGCAGGTAAATAATTTGATGTTATATGAGCTGTCTAGTCCAAGTTGAGTCAGAGATTTGATGTGACAAATGAAATCCAAGGTGTTGCATCAAGAAGGCAATGCTTCTTTATTTTATTTTATTTTATGGGAGATATGAGGTTATAATAGCTTTGATATTCATTAAAAATAATTAATAATTATTTTTGACCAATTTGATGGAGAGAGAGAAAGTGATGCTCTTAAAAAATGAATGTTAGGACGATGACGAGTTTCTGGTATAGTATACAGTACTTGTACAGTAGGTGTAACATTGACTGTTCATGCAGACAGAATGTCAACTTACCCTATAGTTGTGGGTTTTCAACTTCCCACATCACTGCTAAAGAACTATTGTAGTTATTTTATTTACTCTCAGATTACTAATAGAATTGTGTTTCTATTATGGAAAATGTATTGCATAAAGATGGATCTGAGTTTTCTGCTGTATGCTGTCAACTTTTTTATGCCTTGTGATCACAGTCTTTTGCACACTCCTTGTTTTTAATATACTGTATATTTTTTATAAATTGCTGTAATATTTTTTTGCAATAAGTGCTTTAGACTTGATTTTTTTATCTTCTTTCAAGCTTTCTATATTTTGTTGTTTTCATTTCCTAATGAATTGCTTTTCAGAGAGAAAAGTACGGTCTGTTTTAGCTGATGCTGTAGAAGTAACTACAGGTATGATGAGAAACAATGACTTTCATTTTAATTTTAAGGTCAAAGGATCTTTGATGTGTGATCTACAAGATCTAACACCATCAAACATTGTTGGTAGAGCCTGCCAGTGCCTGGAGTTTATGCTACATAATACATTCGTGGAAACTTTTTTTAAAGGTTCTCCCATTCCAAAGCAGGTTTAAAATTATCAGATCACTCGTTGTTGACCTATGAACCATAAATAAAGGACTGAAATTATTAAGTCACATTTCATGGCCAAGAGAAATATCCTGAGCAGGTTTTGGTTTGGAAATGGCTTAGGGTGGTTTATATACACAAGCCACTAACCAAATAAGAAAACCACTTAATCAGAGGTTTGGAATCCTGATATGGCCAGGTTAGTATAGTAGCTGCTTACAACAATGACACTGAACACACGGGTGATGTTGCCTGCCATTAAACAGTACAAGCTCCTGGGGATGGCTGGGGGGGTGTTTGATGGTGATAAATCTCGTAGCTCATTCATTTCTTCCCATTGACAATAAAATGGAATTTCAAACTTCAGTCTTTCATTGGAAGAATTTTAGCTATTTTGATTTAGAGAGTGCCAGGTTCCTTTTCTGCATCTTAACTGAACACCATGGCCAAGCTCTTAAAAAGAAAGGTATAAAATAAATTGTATGCAATATAATTAGTGCATCTTTAATAACAGTACTGTACTGTGTCATATACAGCTACTGTAATCTGTAGAAAAAGTGAAACATACGAAAGATTATTACTGTGCATCCTTTCAGCATTGTTTGTGTATACTGTACCTGCATCTTCTTGAGGTTGAAATTTTGCTGATGTTGTTTTTGAATATTAGAGAATATTCTGTAGCTATGCTGTATTGTACTATATAAAGTACAGTATGTATAAGAATTTAGCATTTTTGTGTATTGTTCAATTCCAGTCATCTGTCTTCTAGATAGGAATTGCAACTTGATAGTGTAAAAAATATCAGTTTATTCATTGCATGTTATTCTGTCTTGGGTATTTTCTTTTGACTATATGTATTGAAAAAAATTATTCTCAAAAGATGTGGACTCATCAGTTACACAGTATATTTCAGAAATGTTTTTTCCCCCCATTTTCAAGGTAGGATGACCATCCAAGATTCATATGTCTGCATTCAACAATCCTACCAAAATGACATGTGACTTTCTGAAGATGGCTGTGTGTTTTTGTTTTTTATTCAGTGTGTTCCATCTTGAACTACAGGTGGTTGGTTCCATGTTTTTCTCTTTTCACTTGATTTTGTTCTTATTCTGTTCTTATAATGACAACCAACAAGCATCTAAGTGATAGTACTCAGTGAAGTGAAGAGGAAGTGTGATAGTACTCTTACCATTAAACAGAACACAGAAATTTTACATTGTCTACAGTCGCCCAGGTTATACATCAATAGACATTGGCCGCAGTGTAAGGGTTGAGCAGTGTCACGATGAAAGCGCACACATATCTTGGCCACTTTTATATGAAAAGGCTGAACAGTTTCATCATAAGTTAAAAATTTGTGTTCTTTAAATACTGCATTTTATTTGGTATATACAAATAGTGGACAGTACAGTATTACATACAGGGAACATTTAAATTGGACATAATGTACTGTAATATAAAAATTTACTGTTAAGTGATGAAATGTTTGGGACAGTAGAAGAATCAGTACTGTATCTGTAATCCAAAGCTATTAATAATTTTAACTGCTCATTCCTTTTAAATTCAGACTGGAGATGTTGTACTGCAATGTGATTTCAGTTACCCTGTGGTGATTATGGGAAATTGCAGATTTGGACATGATTAGTTCTACAGTATAGTATACATACTGTACTGTGTATTTATTTGTAGATAGATGTGTCAAATAAATACTGTAGTGCTTGAGTGTCAGTGGATAAACTTATTGTTTACTTGAGGACACACACTCAGGTTGACAAGTAATGTTGTTTTGGTGTAAGTGATAGACTCATCATTATCTCATCCACCATTTTAGTCACTCAATATGAGTGTCACCTTCATGGATACGCAGTGTTTTTTTAGGAGTGTGATCCTGTAGTGCAGAGTAGTGTGTGTGTGTGTTTTGAGGTTGCATAATTATAGAATATGTAAAATGTTGTGTTACTTGAGGTAGAAATATAGTGCTGTACTGTACAGTATATGAATAATAAACAATGCATGGTAATGAGTATTCATAGTGTGAATTTATTACTAAACTCAAATTTATACTGCATGAGCATTTGTCCTGTTTATCTGCTTATTGCTTGCCTTTATTCATTTGCAGATCCCCCTGTCACTTCATCACAACCAAGTGGAACTGAAGGTAGCTATCATACTTAATGACTTGTGTGATACATTCTCTAAGGTCTTCTTAACCAGATCTTTAATTTTCAAGGATTTCTGCCCATGTATATGTTTATCCTAACACATTCATCAGAATTCGGGCAGGATGATATAGGTAGTACTGTAGTATGAAAAATTTTCTTTACCACTTTGTTTGGTTAAGATTTTACAGGGTTTGTCTGCTGTGAAGATCATAATAATCATAGCAGTACTGAACTGAATAATAATTTATAAAATTTCTCTCCTGTTGTAGAATCTAATACGGCCGTGTGTAAAGAAGTCCGGGGTGCTGAGGGAGGAGTACCTCGAGAAAACTCCAAAGATGATGACACTGCTGATAGTGATGGTTATATTGACTTAGATACTGATGACTGTTCTGATACAGCATCAATCAGTAGTGGGGCATCTACAGGGTCTCTAGGTGAGTGTGTGTACAGCTTACCAGATATAATAGAGGGAAGTTTCATTATTTGTCTTAAAATAACCAAAGTGTTATGTAATTGATTTTCTTACCTTGTGTATGACTTATTCTCCTAACTAAAAGAGTATGTAAATAACAATGGCCCTACCTTTAGAATTACTCATCCTTCCTGTATCATATCATTTGTGCCTGAATAATTTTGACATTGTTTTGGACCTATAAAAGAGTTGTATTGATCTTAAGAAATGCACTTGGTTTTATTTTACATCTTTATAATGGATGGCTTCCTCACATCATACTCTTACTGTATATGAGAGGAACTTACAGTCTTCAACACATGTAGTTATCTGATTAAGATGGGGAGATACCTGTACTGTACAATAAGATATTTTTCAAACTGCTATTGCTTTATGATGCGTAGGTGAAGTATGATGCAAGTTGACTTACCATTTTTCGCACCAAGAATACAAAAAATGATGTTAGAAGATCTGTTAATGATTGATAAATTCCATCTACAGGAAAACGGAACAAAAAGGGTCCAGCACTCATGACCAGGATGATGAAGAAGTGTAAACTAAAACGGGCTAAGCGAAGGTCATCAAACGAGAGAACCATCATCAAGCCTGGAGACAAGTTGGTGGTAGAAACACTGATGACCACCTCTAAGGCAGATGTTGTTTGGCAGGTGGGTGGGTGGGTCTATTTCTAGTCTTGTATTTATTTATCGCTTGCATAAAGTGAGGAGAGGGAAACTGGATCCCTGTAAAAGTACATCTACAACGAGGGTGTAAATATCACCATGGTTCTAATATTTACAGTATGGGGATGGAAAATTTGGAGGTGAAAGTAAAAGTAAGGAATTGAAAGTAAAAGTAAGGAGGTGAAAATATATGTAAGGAGGGGAAAGTAAAAGTAAAGGAGAGAGGGATACAAGATAGTGAATGATGATATGGGATATAAATGGAAGGTGAGTCACGTTATTTGCAAATTAATTTACTCGACTGTAGTGAGAAATTTGGAAGAAGAGTTAAAATTATCGGTGAAAGAGTTTGGAAGTGTTTTTTAAAATTGATAGTGAATGAGAGGAAAAGTAAATGAACGAAATGATTATTTTTAGAAGGGAGACAGGGAGAAGGAAACGTTTGTCTGAAGGATTATCTTGGCACATACAGTATTTTGTGATGAAAGGAACTGAGTAGCAGAAAAAATAGATGCTTTGAAAACTATTCTGAGAGAACCATATAGAATGAGGCAAAGATGGGGACATGGTGTACTGTACACTGAGCTGACAGTAACAGTGAAGCATGGACTCTAAATGTAAGAGGAAGGAAGAAGTGAGAAACAATGGATATGATGTGCATGAGTGTTTACTGTATTATATATATTAAATAGAATGAAGATAATAGAATGTACAAAATGGAGCTTGGAAGTAAAAGAAGCATTAGGTAGAGAGTGAATCAGGATCTCCACAGGTGTTATGGAGGTACCGAGAGGATGGGACGAAGGATTAGTAAAAGAGCATATACTTCACAGGTGGATGGTAAGCAAAAGAGGAAGACCCAGCAGGGGGAGGGAGGAAAGGATAGAGGTGAAGGGTGCACTAGAAACCTTGTTTAGAGCTAAGAGGGCAGCTGGGTATTGAGAGTGTTGGTGAAGTTTTGCATAGAGGCAAGTTGAGATGGTTTGGTCATGTGGAGAGAGTGGATGAGACTTAACTGGGTCAAGAGATACACAAATTCTTAATGTGGAGGGGATGAGGGGCAGGGGCAGGTCAAGAATGACATTAGAGTTAAAAAGACTGACAAGAGAGGCTGCAAGAGACCATGCAGGATGGAGATTACCATCAGGTAATTGTAGCTAACTCATGCAAGTGAGGAAAATGGCTGTAAAACACTGATGAGCAGGATGATGTGCTCCTGAGAATTACTGGAAGAAAGATATTGCTGACACATTCAATAAGTCAACCAACTTGATAGAAGCTGTCTACTGATGTTCTGTTTGTGTTGTTGAACCAGTAAATAGAGAAGTAATTTTATAAGTTCATGAGTATGTGTTTCAATATTGAATAATAGATAATGTTTAATGGGAGTACAGTATATATTATCTTTACAGGATGGAACATTGGAAAAGTCCATTCTTTCTACAGTGCTCTACCCTATCCACCACTTAGATGACCAAGAATTCTTTCCTGGAGACTTTGTAGTGGAACAGAAAGATTCTATTGATCCTCACGAATATGGTGTTGTTCAGAAGGTTGATCATGGGGGAAGGACTTCCATCGTTAAATGGTTTAGAACGTACACTGCTGGCAGTGAACCACGGTAAGCAGCTTTTAAATATGTTGTGAAGATGATTCATTTAAAAGGATGAAGCTTGTTTTCAAAGCTAGTACAGTATATAGCTCCAAAATTGAGCATTAATTATGGAAGCTTTGATTTCATTTAGTGTCATGATAATAAACATTTGAAGCTGTTTGATTAGCCAAACCAGATAATTGTTTAATATGTTTTGTTTTTTTTCTGTTTATTCTGTAGAATATTAGGTGGTAGCTTCATGTTCAGAGTATCTAAGCGAGCTCTTAAGAATCATCATTTTCAGCTATTTATCAGAGTTTATGGTTCCTGTTTGAGTTAGAAATTTGGGTTGGGGGACAAACATCACCTTCAGTGTTAGGGATATTGTGGAACAAGTTGTTCATTATGTGTTTTGAAAGAGTCTTACATTCCTTATAATATCAGTGTTTCATTTTCAGCTAGGTGGAGTGGAAGAAGTGACCTAGGTATTATGAATAGTTTAATACCTTTCATCTTACAATTTATTTTTAATTTCAGACCTCAGTTCCTGTGTGAGCAAGAAATGAGTGTGTATGACCTGCGGGATCACCCAGACTTCCGTTATCGCCCTGGCTCAGTAGTCATACGGGTAGCTAACTTTGAAAATGACCAAACTTGTTTCACTGGACAAGTGCTGGACAATTTTCCCTCAGGAGAAGTAGGTACAGATTAACTTTAGTATTTTTACTTTACTAAAATTGATTTATTGCTATGGATATAAATTACACTTAATGATTTTTTATGTGTTGGTGTTACAAAGAATTAATTTTACCTAAAAGTTTTATATTAACTTGAATTTTTGATTCAGTCGGTTTACTTTTTGTCAAACTTTTCAGAATTGAATTTTTTATAAAACTTATCACTTTGGTAAATTTTATGTTAGCTTTAGACTATCAGTTAAATTGAATACTGAAATGTGTGATATGTGTGAATTGTCATTGTAATTTATGTGGTGGTCCACCGCCTAACTGTAAGATCCCAATACAGGTGAGTGTATGGTGGGTGGATGGACGGAAGTCGGTGTGTTACCCTCAAGATCTTTACAAGGTTGGTGAATATGATTCGGATGAGGGTGAATTATGGGATGACACGGCCTCAGATGAATCCTGGGAGACTGAAAGTGAACATTCAGTTATTGCAGAGTAAGTATTGCTGCCCTTTATAACATCCATTATTTTCAGCCTTCATACATTGAGATCACAGGTTGGTGATCACTCATTGACCAGAGTACCTCCTTTATCATGGGGCATAATAGTTAAGTGACAAGTATTATTTAAAAGAAGAATGCAATTGCTGTTTGTGCTACTCTTTGTGCTGTTACACTTAGACTGTTATAAGGTATTCAGTGGTGTATTGGTTATTCCTGTAGCCTACTGAGATACTTGTTCAGGAGTTAAGCTCAAAGTGAAACGCTACCAGAGCTATAATGATGGCTGAGAGTCCTACCTAAGTAGCAGATTAGTCAGCATATCTTGCCTTTATCCTTGACCTTACTTCATAGCCAGCTGGTTAGCCAATACTGTACCTCTTGCTACATCCATTTGCATTTCATAAATGAAGGTGTCTCACCAGGATGAATGTATACTATGTATACAGTTAGCTAAAGGAAGCCATACTGTACTTTTTGTCAACTACATTTGAATGAATCTTTGTGAAGCCTTCTAATGAAAAATATTAAATTATTTCATTATCCATTGCAAGATTTCATTTAGACATAATGTGCAATAAGCATCAACAGTTAGGCAATAGATAATACTTGGATATGTATTAAATTTATTAGGAATAAGATCTGTTACAGGTCAAGCATCCTTTATCCAAATGCCTACTGTATGTGAGCATAAAGACATATATGCAGTATCTTGTATAAAGATACTCTATAAATTTTACATCATTAATTTAGAAAAGTGAAAAGCTGTGTGTGTATGTCAGTACAGGTTTAACATATAAAATCCAGTTGTGAGGAAACTGGGATTGGGAGAAAACCATGCATTTTCACCACGATGCTATGTAGCGTGAAGATACAATGGGCTCTTACGTGAACCTGTATGTAACCCCCGCAATTCATTGGGACCCCCTGTGCAGTATATTAAACTCACAACTATTACAAATAATGCAATAAAACAACAGCTGCAATAAGTTGAATTAGTGCTATACAGTACAGTGACCCCTCGGTTAACGAACTCAATCCGTTCCAGAAGGTCGTTCGTTAACCGAAAAGTTCGTTAACCGAAACCATTGTTTCAATGGGTTTTTGGGTAATTGGTTCCAGCTCACCGAAAATTTCCTAAATTCAACAAAAATGGTAGAAAAGTTCACTTACTTTGAGGTGTATTTGTAGAAGGCTCCTGGATGATGATGATGATGATGGGATTTAGAATGGGGGTGGAGGAGAAGGAAGAAGAGAAGGCATTGGGGTGGAAGAGAAGTCACCCCATGGCGCCATTTCACCCATAAAATTTTAGCTCTCTTGGTGTAATTCAAGATTATTTTCTTTAAATCAACGCTGCACTGCATTATATATTGTCAATATGTAAAATATATTTCAAAATGACCAATAATTTGCTTGGAAACACAGAAAAAAAGCATTTAGTTGAAGAGAGTCTCAAGCAAGATGTTACCTCCAGTGAAAACAGAGAGACTAACGCCTGTTTGCTGTGTTAAGAGGCTGGATGCCGCGCATTAAACTAGTCACTTTACCTTCAATTATGTTCAATAATTGTTAAAATGACTAAAAAATTTAATATTAAACTTTTAAAATTATTGAATAGTATAAACTTCTTGATATTTACTAAAATAGTAAGGAATTTAAGCCCTAGAACCGATTAATGTATTGGCGGACTGATACTAAAGCAGGTTGCCTGGTCAGTGCAAGCGAAAACATGTTGAGGTCGGTTCGTAAGAAATTCGTTAACCGAATTTTTGTTCGTTAACTGAATTGAAGATCCTTATGGAAGGCAGTTCGTTAACCGAAATTTCGTTAACCGAGGCGTTCGTTAAACGAGGGGTCACTGTATATCTAAAAACCCAAAAATTTATAAAAATTTAAATGCAACCAGCCGCATTTTTTGGATAAAGGATGATCAACCTGTAAATATTTTGATATGTTGGCATTTTACAAACCCACTGTTTCTTTATACTCATTTATCATCATATTTTAATAATTGAATTGCTACACTAATACTAATTCAGATTTTTTAACAGAGAAAGTGAGAGTGAAAGTGAGGGATTGCTTAAGACAAGGCTGGTGGCCAACATTGAAAAGGCACGGATAGCCATGAGTAGACTTGAAGAAATTTTCACTCAGAACCCAGCCCTCCAAACAACTGCTGTCATGAAGCAACTTTTGGATTGTTATAAAGAGTGCAGGTGAGGTGACACTAGAGTCCAATTTCTGTAGGTGGTTGATGACTTCTTTCTAGTTGATTAAGTATGACTGCTTCTCGTCTGACCAGTGAAGTTAAGCAGCGCAAAGCAACTGGGGACATCAGTTGCTGTTGACATAAGGATCCTACTGGAAATAAACATTTGATATCTCTCTTTAGCTATTCTTGGTCATATAGACTAAATATCAATTATTGTTATTATTATTGTTATGTTAATACTGTGCAATTATAGCACCACACTGTTCACTATCATCATCATTTTCCACATTTGCATGGGTTGTATAACTTAAAACTGCAACTGACAAAGAAACAAAATTGAAGGTAACTACTGGTCAGGGAAGCAGGATGAAGAGAGTGTGTATGTATGCTTGTTTTTGTGTGTTTGTGTAATCAAAATTCGTTTGTATCCATAAGTGTGTGTATCTGTCAAGATGGTTCAACTTTGCTTTTTAGTAGAGCTGTGTGGCCATTTATTGTTAAGCCAGACCTGTTAATGGTTGGGCTCTTAAGACGCTGACTCTAATTTGTTCAGATCACGTATAATACTGGTCCAGGGGAGCCAAGTTGTCACTGCCCATCTCTCTCTCTCTCCAGCTATACTTTAATGAATTCTTTAAACTTTCAGCTGTAAAAGTAGAATAGTTTTCCATGCATTAAGATGAACTTAAACTTAGTTTTTGTCTTTAAACAAGTAGGATGAGTCTGGGTGACTGATCAAAGCTTGTGTTTGACAAATATTGGGCCTTTCACGGTGATTTTTTTAGACGGAAAAGAGTATAGATGATTGCTAAATCATCCTATATGTAATGTTTATGATTAATAGCATATTAAAAAGTTATATAAAGGGCTAAAATTGCTTAAAACTTATGAAAACCAACATAATAGCATTAAAACAAAAACAAAAAAGTGGTTTTTGCCAACCCTGATGAAAGTTTGATTACATGGATATGCTTGTGGTAAGAGGAGTGAAATGCAGTACGTGAGATAGTACAGTTGAAGGTAGGAACAGAATAGATAGGCAGCTTTTGTGATACATAAGAGTTTTGTAATGAAAATAACAATACTGTATTAATAATGCAAAGAAATGGAACAATACACAAATTCTCTTCCTTTGCTTGCAATATTTTATCAATCCACCATATGTATGTACACTATTTTAGTTTGACCTCTCTTTCTAGATACATGGACAAGCTGATGGGAACTAGTTTCTTCCATGAAAGTAATTTTCAGGGCCTCATAGAGAAAGTTCGTGAACGCGGTCGAGCATCTACCACCCAGCGTATGACAGAACAGATCAACCGCCTCTTTTCAACTTCAGACACTGAAGCTGGTCCACTCAATTCACCAGTGAACTGTGGAGAAGAAACTA
The DNA here is from genome assembly GCA_958450375.1 of Homarus gammarus. Taxonomy (NCBI): domain Eukaryota; kingdom Metazoa; phylum Arthropoda; class Malacostraca; order Decapoda; family Nephropidae; genus Homarus; species Homarus gammarus. Next base: position 5,234,802 of record CAUDMG010002649.1, on the reverse strand, counting down.
AACCTGATGCTGGAAAATCTGATGCTTTGAAACTTGATATAGCAAAATCTAATAAAGGTAATCCAAGCAATAAGGATATCAAGAATAGCAAAGAATGTGGGGGCTGTTGCAATGCAGACAGTGACATCTTGTCCTCCAAAAATGCTATACTAAGCAGCTCTGCAACGTTGTCAGAAAATTTGGCAAACCTCAGCTTGTCTCAGTGGTTTGTATCAATTTATCGATATTAATTATTTTTTTTAAATATAAATCTGATTTTTGCAAATTGAATATAGCAGGTTTGGATTTTGTTTTTGTTTTTTTTGTATCCTATGTTATAGGCAGGTTGATAATGTGATGAAAAAGAAGAATTAATTATGGTAAATAGGAGACATAATGGCTGCATTCATACATCAACTAGTACTGGGCAGAAATAATAGTTCACCTTTATATTATACTTCGGATTGTTGACTACTGTAGTTAGATTGTTCAGAAATTAATTTAAAAGAATTTCAAAGGCTATGTGTCTTTCAGAATATGTTTGTCTAATTACATGTCACAGTTTGTTGGTAAAAATAGTTTAGTAAGTGTAAGAGTTATTGATGTTTTCAACTGTGAACTGAGTTGGTAGGCAGTAGCTAAATATAATGTGCTCTGGGTGTCAGCTTTTGTGGTCATAGAAAAAGGGAAGGAAAGAGGAGTTTGCAGGCTGTTAAATATAAGTTATGTAAGTTTGATAGGATTGCAGTGGGTAAAAGTGCTTGGAATAGTGTACAAACATATAAAAGATAATGAATAATGTCAAATGTGAATTTTATGAGTCGAGAAAGGGTTGCTGGTATTGGCACCTAAGCGTGAAGCATGAGGGAGGGTTGGCACATGAAGATAGCACAAAATGTTGAACTCCTGAGCAGTTGTAAAAGGGAACAGGTTGGGTAACAGTGTATATTATGCTTTTGTGATATGAATATACAGCTAAAACTAAAAGAAGGAGACAAGGTAGAAATTAAATTCAGAGAAGAAGGTTGTTAATCAATTGAAATCTTTGTGATGATAAATTGTAAATGCTTGTATGGTATTTAAGAATTACCAAAAAATATAAAGAATAAGTGTCTGTTTTATGTTAACAGATCATTGTCCATCATAAATCATGGTCTCACAAATAAATCATATCACAATTTTGTTTGAAGAAAATGTTGAGACAATATGAGTAGAATACATCCAGCAGTACAGTATGTTGATGTGAGGAAAATAAGGGATGGATTGAGAAGTGATTTAAGGAGAGAAATGTGTTAAAGAAATATAAAATGAAAACATACAGAGGAATCATAAGAGTAGACATGACTGTATGGGAACGAATTATGAACTTGGGATGCAATACAAGGAAAAGACATGATAGGTACTTGAGATGTACATATATAAATTACTTTAAATATCCCCATTGATATGTCTCAGTATTTATGTTTTTATGATTCCATTTTTCAGTAAAGCCAGTAAGTCAGACAAGCTGCTTGATGGAGGGCGTAGTAGGGGAGGGGAACTGCGCCACAAGAGGATGAGTGAGACTGACATGACCCTTCATGATAAGACATATTCCGACTCACGTTTAAAGGACTCCAAGAGTTGTAATGATCTGAAGGTACGTTAACTTGGAAAAAAATAATATTAGAGGTACTGTAACTACAATAAGCTTCTGCTGATGTTTTCTTGACTTACTGTATTACTTTTCTCTACCAAAATAATTGTTGAGCAGCCAGTTCGGTATAGGGAGTTTTTCGGTATAAAATGATTCCAAAAACTCTTTCCATGCTGAACTTTGTTTGGTATAGTATGTGAAAAAGTTTGGTATTTTTAGCTTGGATAGAGTCAGTACTTTTTCAGTAGCTTTTTATAATAAGGTAAGGTTTGGTTACTCAAGACTTCAATAAACACTAAATATCATACATAATACCTCAGAAAGTACAGTAACACATATTGTACAAATATGTAGTTCTGTATTACATAAACAGCCTCCCTGACTCAATGGCTGGATGGTCAGCTGTTCATATATGTAAATAAGGCATCAGGAATTTAATAGGACATATTAATTCATCTGGGGTTGAGTGTGGGAGAGTGTTTTGGGGGAAACTGATTAATTTACATTATTATTTTATTAACCCGGAAGTAAATTAACATAAATAAGATGAGAATTATGGTGAAATTACATAGCTACTGTCGTTTTAAAGCGGTCCAGCCAGCAATCTGCCTCTCCCACACTGAATTAACTTCCTCCTACTCATTTTTCTTATTTTATAGTGTTTGTATTATATTTTCAAAGACACATTAGAAAATTATATTATATTTGAATTTTTGAGGAGGGGTTCAGTATACTGTATGGCAGATTCATTTGGAATAGAGAGATACTACTGGAATCTGAGAAGGGATTCAGTATAGAGAGAGTATACTGTATTCCTCCCACACTGGACAGAATGACATAGGCAGACTTTGGTAAATATTTGGCTGCCCATGATTTTCACATCTTCATCTATCTTTCAGTAGGGCTTCAGAAGACCATCGTCAATAAAAGAATGTTTGTGATATATTGTTCCAACTCTAAATATTGTTGCTATATGACAAAATATCAGTTGTAGTGTAGGTATGCATAGGTTTGTCTGTATGTTTGTTTATGTGTCTTGTCTTGTTGCCTACAGTATTCTCATCTCTGAATGCCATATAGATTAATTCCCCCACAGTATTCTCCCCGTGTATATATAACTAAATCTTGTAAGATTTAGCCATGATCTTGGCTGGTTGAATAATATGGGCAACCAAATAGTTGAAAGGTTGTTAAAATGAATCATCAGGTTATCAATAACAAGTAACTTGACGTACTCTTCTGTCTTTTCAGGTATCATCTGAGACTCTGAGTGGTGTAACAGAAGAAATCCGAACATCCCACATGTGTGCCCAGCTCTGCTCACTCATGAAGGCTCAGCTGTTAAAGACTTATGAGGAAGTTGTTTTCCGTTTTGGTGGACATTTTGACATGAGTCTCATGCAGGCATGTCAGGTGAGAACATTGCTGGTTGGGCATAAATTATTTCTGTGTTTTGTTAATTTAATTCTATACGAAATATGAGATGGAAATTAAACAACAATACCCTTATCCTTTCATACTGCAGGACACTGAAGGAGCTCATGGAGAGAACAAGGAGAACTTGCAGAGTGAAAATAAAGAAAACATTCCTATATTCATTGCTGAAGATCTTGTTAATGAAAACACAACAACTGAATCTCTGGCACAGGTGAGATCACATACGTATTTGAGTTACAGAAAATAATCCTCAGACATAAAAAAGATTGTCATCAAGAAATTTTCAGTGCTGGATTTATTAAGCAGATAGAGATAATGAAAACACTACTTATATGTCAGCTCGCAGAATGTTTAGATGGAGGCAGGAAACAAAAACGTATACTGTACAGTACTTACAATCTCATCAGTTTACCGCATATTGTAATACAACGACTAAAGCTGTTTAATGGTATTTAAATTGAATTTATCTATAGCATTTTTTTAAGTACCACCAAATTCTGTAATTACAGTACAATCATCTTGTGAGCAGTAAACAATGTCGGTCACCCACTGCCAGTCAGGCCACTAAGTTTTATATGGAGATCAAAATACTACAGTCTTATTTTATCTACTCATTATTTATTTTTATATTGTATCCTAATTACTTAAGAAGTTTCTTCTTTAAGTTATAAATTGTTGTGGTTGCTGCACCATTCTGGTCATGGACTGTATTTCCACTTTTCCTTCAACACTTTGTGTTCTTTTTGTACTACGGCACCCACTACCATCACTTATTTGTTTGTTTTGAGACAATTAAAGTGGTTAGAAGCCACAATGCATTCTGAGTGATAACAGTAATGTAGTCAACACAACTGCACCCCAAAAAACAAGTCTAGTAGGCTCATTCGTTAGGCAGGTTTGTACCGACTTCACTCTAGACTATAGAAAACAAGTCTGAGAGTGCAATAGCCCAGCTGGCCACTCAGCCAAGGACAAAGCATGACAAACCCCACTTCAAGATTTATACTGTGAGCTCATTAAATCAAATAGAAGTTCACTCATTAAATTTTCATACCTTGAAACATGAAGCTTGAAAAACTGAATTCTTATTTATAGGTTACTCAGTCAGCAGGAACTTTTTTACATATTTGACAATAATTTATTAATTCAATACTTAAAAGTGTAGTGTTATAGTTGTATTTTCTTTGCAGGGGATTCAGCAATTTGTGAAGCCAACAACAGAAGCTTTAGTATTAGAGAAAGAAGAGAAAAAAGAAAATAAAGAGGATGAAAATGATCTGAAGAATGACTTTGAAGATGTTTCAGAACTGTCTCCTTCATATATTTCTCCAGCTGTAACTTCATCACCAACAACAAATGGCAGCATAATAACTAATAATGGGAATGATAGTGAAATCAGCAACAGAAACGTATCCTCAGAAGATTCGAGGAATGACGAGCTTGTTGATGCCATTTTAGCTAGTCTTGTAGAAGCAGTCAATGGAGAGGTTACTGCTGCTGCCACTGAAACCTGTGGTCCAGAAATTGCAATTAGTCCAACAGAAGGTGAGTGTTGAATGTAGTAAAAGGTGAGCACTCTTTATATTTTAAGTCACGTAAGTGCTGAATGATTTGTTTCATTGGCATACTTTACTTATTTCAGTAAAAGTAAACCGCTTTGTACTGCTGTTTATCATTTGCACTAGTAAATTATCGGTTAGGGTTCATTTTGTGGATACATTCACATTATAGTGTTGCATAGTTGTTTCAGGCATTCTAAAACACAACACATTTCTGCAGGCAGGAGATAGTGCAGGTGGGTGGCTCCCTCCCTCAGGACTGTTTTAACACATCTTTATGCAAGTTCACCATAATTCTTATGTTATTTAGGTTCGTTTGGTGCCGGGTTGATATAACATTATCATAAAATAATCAGCCTTCTCCCCAAAAAATTCCCACACTCAACCCTAGAAGAGTCATTGTAAGATATTAAATTCCTTGTTAACAAAATGTGAACAGCTGATCACTCTCACTCTCCTTCACCATGTTAATAGTTTTCTTGATCTCCCATTCTTATCACAACATGTCTTCAGCACTTAGTAAATAATATTGTAGTGTAAATAAATATTAATGTATAGTGTACTATGAGTGCATATTCCGTGATTTATTCATTAATCAGTTCTCTTAAGTGCACAAGTAGTCGAATCGAGCCATCATGTATCACTCAAAGGTAATAAATAAATGTTGTTAGGAAGGCATCTCCATATCAAATACTATACAGTAAGTTACAATGGCTTTGTTGTCAGGTGATTTACCAGAAGTTCTCTCTTCAGGAATGCATCTTGAGTGATTACCTTCTGATACAGCTTATATTTTTTGTTTTCTAGTCAATTTACAAATTATATACCTGTAAGGTATTTTTTCTAGTGTTAAAGAAGTTACAGTAATTGTGATGACTCGGTATATAGTCTGTGTCATCTATTAGGTACACGTAGCTAAGCAATACAGTACTGTTTGCAAAATTCTGGTAACCCTGAGAAAGGTTCTACTTCATGCATCTCCATTCTGCTTTGAGTACAGGTGAAGACAATACCATAAGAAGAGTTTTTGTTTTATTTATCTTTTTTTATTGATATTACAGTTGTCTACGAATATACCTAACATACATACTTGCTGTGTAATAATAATCAGTATTGTATTGTATACTGTAATATTGTAGTTAATATGAGTAAGTTTTTGTTATGCTTAGTGTAATAGAAAGTTTAATGCAGACCTTTTCCACATGCTGCTTTCCTAGGTTGTGGACAAGCACTTGGGAACTGTCTTCCCAGCTCTGAGCCAGACGGTGAGAATTATTCATTGTGGTTTCATGGAGTAGCAGCTTGGGCTAGTAGACTGTAATATACTGTACATATCACCTTTCATTGGCTTGATTGTACAGTACTGTATTATAACCTCTTACCCGGTAATTTCTGTTTTCAATGATGATGTCTCTTCAAACCTGCTCAAAGTTGAGTTCTTATGCAGTCAGGTAATTAATATTCGGAAATCTTTCCATGCCCCCCCCCCTTATACCTCTCATATTTGTATTATTTCATATAGAAGCTTAATTAGTACAGTAGCTTTAATATTCCCTTATTTTTTTTAAGAGATATGTAGAATGAGCTCATAGTTTTGTTTAATATTGGAATTAACTTAAAAAAAATTATTTGCACTGATTATTATCTAAGTCAACTTTACTCTGTTATTAAGAGGTCAATTTAGGGATTTAAAGTTGGCATGATACTGGTTTACAAACGAATGTGTATGTGTCTGTGTCTATGTGTGAGGGGGTGCATGCATGCATGGCATAAAAAAGATGGTTCTTTTGGGCCTAAAAATAAGTGTCATGCCAAGTTTGAATTCCTGAACATACAAAATTCAGGTGTGATGGGTATAACATCTCTCCCAACATAATTATATTTTTAACTACTATATGTTTTGCATCTTTAACAGTATTGAATGGAACAGATCTTCCAACCCATTATGTCTCCATCATTTTCACACCCTTTACCATTAATCATTGAATTGTGAATGTAGAATTGTTCAAGTCATATTTCTCTTTTGGGAATAGTTATCAACCAATGTATAGCATGAGTGCCTGTCATTGCATCCTAAAGAAAAAATGGTCATTCGTACTTGACAACTTATATATGTTGTAGATCATTAGAAGCAGTATCTGGTAGTGCAAAAACAAAACAAAGAGATTTTTCAGTAAAAGATATAAGAGTTACAAGTTCAGCTGCATAGACAGCACAGCCGGGTTCATCTGACTGATCCAACCAGCAGACAAGATATGTAGAGTATGTATCCACACTACTGCGACTCATTGCATTTGTTATACAGTATGTATCATTGCAGTTTGTGTTAAAGTTGGGGTTTTCTTATCACCCATCATTTGATAGCTCAACATAGCTTAGTTGGTTTAAAAACTTGCAGTTGTCTAAATGTTGAAGGATTAAATTATGATGTCCCATTTTATTATGACAAGGAAGAAACAAGTAACCTGGTTACTTCCCACAAGGAAGTAAGTTTGATAACGAGACAGGATCATAGGACTTGTATGAAATAATTTTTATTTCCAAAGGGGTTTAGAGCATGGGATTCTAATAGTTAACTCAAATATTCTATACAGTAACCTGAAGCTTCATTGAGTCCTTGAAATAATCATTTGATCAAATGGGATCTGAACTTCAGCCCTGCTTCAGTTGAGTTACAATACTGCATTTCAGTGAAAACTTTATCCATGCAGATAGAGAACCTGTGATTAAACATGCCATGTCCTGTATCAGAGGCAGGCTTGACCAGGAGATGTTTAGCTGGTGCTGGTTTCACAAGTCATATTTTTCTTCCCCTGAACCATAAAATTGGATTTCATATTTCAGTCTTACACTATTTACCTTTTTTTTCCACTGTGTATATAATGCATATGTTAATACTGTATCAGTATATCCTCTTCCTTTCTTTACACTTTCTTGTTCCTCTTCAGAAGCAGTGTTGTGATGCAAGTTAAATCAGGCTTGTTGAATCTGTGTTGTTACAGTTATTTCATTGTGATGGGCACAATATATAGTAAGAATTGTATTGGTTCTTTTCAGGTTTCTTGGTTTTGGAAGCTGCACCTGATAGTCATAAGTTTAAACTGACAATGTTCCAGCCAACCGATCCCCCACATTTCTACAGAACAGTTCGCAAAGAGATGAAACTATTGAAAACTTCCCTTCCACCAGGCATCTGGGTCAGGGGCTACGAGGACAGGATGGTAGGTTTTTGCTCACAGTTGATTTATTTATATTTTTGCCACAGTCAAAATTCATCTCTAGGTATAACCACAGTTTTGGTATGTTTGAGTTTTCTTATTCCTGTAGTTTACAACTTTAATTGGGATGTGAATAATGTCATCCACTTTAGTGTAAGCTCACATATTTAAAGAAAAATGAAGCTCTCTTATTGACTTAAGCCTTTGTTTGGCTGAAACTCTTGTTTGATTGAACCCCTTGTTTGACTGCAGCTTTTGTTAACTGAAGTTCTTGTTTGGCTGAAGTTCTTGAATGCTATTAAAGATCAGGAAAACAGAGTCTCTGTGGAGATTATATAACAATAAATTCAATGTGGCCGGGAGTTGGACATTGGAATTTCAACACAAATAATGTGTGCCCTCCCAGATGCTCTCATAGATGAGTGGAGTATGTGTGTGTGTGTTGTGACAACATTATTGATTGCAGCTTATCTGATATTGGACTGTATAATTGTCTATAGACTACCAAAAACAAAGGAATGTCCCAGCAAATGTGCAATGCGGAAAATTTTCTTCTCAGGTCATTATTTGGTTTATTATTTTTTCTGTGTTTCTTAAGAACACTGTAGAAAGAGGAAATGTTAGAAGCATCAGGTGACTTTACAGCTTGGCTGACCACCGATTAATTGCCTGGTTTGTATGTTTCGGGAGATGGGGAAGAGAGATTTTGAGGCTACCACTCTTTGGCTTATAAGTGGCGTGGACTGTACCATGGATGCATGAATGAAGTTTCACGTCTTACTTGATGAACTAACCTGGTACAGAAATTTAATTGAATACTTGTGAATTATGGAAGTTAAGAGACACTTAACCTTTAAAAGATGAGGATGAAGATGATGGAATAGACTGCTCCAGTTGGTTGATATGTTATCTTTTATACAAGTAAGGAATTTCTATACACCTGGCCCAAGACTGTTTTGAAAGGTATTCATTGTAGGGTTGTCAAGTTTATAGGTTTGTTTATATACCCTGAGGAGATTTTCAAGTTAATTTTGTTCCACCGGGGGCCGTGTTAAACAAATTCAACTGTGAGTCTATTTTTAATTATTATAAAATTTTATACTGCTTTTATTTTATTATACAGTATAGTTGTATTATTATTATATTTTTTAAGTTACAGAACAGTATTTGAGGGAATGTCATATTTCTGTAAGCATGCTTTATATTGACTAATATTAAGACTCACTAAATTGAGAGCCTGAAATAAAGCAGTGCTTATCGATGTTTATTTTATGACAGGACCTGTACTCTGTTATGATTCGAGGACCAGAACGAACTCCATATGAAGATGGCCTCTTCTTTTTTGACTTTCAACTTTCAGCAGATTACCCCCGTGCTCCTCCACTATGTCACTATGTTACTTATTGCTCTGACAAACTCAATCCAAACCTTTATGAGGATGGTAAGGTAAGTCTTGGGGAAGCCTCAAGTGTATCTGTTGGTTAATTCGGTAAATCAAAATGTTACAGCAAGACTGAAGATTTTGAAAGTAAAGTTAAGTATTGTTTCTCTTAAACTGGACGTGACATTAAAAGATTTCTGTACATTATGTTTGATGAAGGAGGAATCTCTGTTGTCATCAATTGAAAGATAGGTTTCCTTTGAGTTTATTCTTTGTGACTTCTATTTTTTTTTTTTTTTTATATGATCCAAATTATATGAAAAAAGATTTAGCAATGCATTTTATTTTTGTGTAATGCTTTTTAAATTATTTACTTGATATGAGTTTCTCTACATAAATTGAATCGGTTGTGTTTCCTCATTTGTAGGTGTGTGTATCTCTTCTTGGCACCTGGAGTGGCAAAGGCACGGAAGTGTGGACCAGCCAGAGTAACCTCCTCCAAGTCATCATATCAATACAGGGTTAGTACTAAGTGTATGACATTTTAGGGCAGCAGTGTCCTGGATTTCTTCATTGTTTTTCTGCATAGTTACAGGTTTCAGCCTTCCACACTATCCTTTTTATCCTAATAACAATACTGCTGTTCCTTATATGACCTTTTCTTCAGTTTCTCCAATGTACCTATTCTTAGTCTTACTCAAGGTCTTCCCCTTTTGTCCTTACTCAGTGATGCCGTCCATCAGTTTGTCTCCCTGTAAGATGTTTCTCATTCGCTGCACGATCTTATCACAACCCTCTTCCTGCCCCAAAATAAAATCTTGATATATCTTGAGGAGTAGATTAATTTTTCAAAGTAAAATTTAAACATCTATTGACCATCTTAATATCACAAACCAACCAACTCAGTCTTATATCTTCATACCTTTACGACATTCGTTTTTATTTTGTTGTTGTTATTATTATTATTATTATTATGACAACGTCCTGCTGCTTCTTAGTTGATGAGCCAGATTGGGGTGTAGCATATAATTAGAATGGTAAATTGTGACTTGTGAATTTCCATATCCATTTTATATACTGTACAGGTCAGTAAATCCTCTCGGATACTTCCAGTAACCAGAGATGTCTGTATACTCTAAATATCATAAAAATTCTGTTTCCTTGGACGACTAACATTCTGTTAAGTTCTCGTGAAACAATACCACATCTCCCGAAAAAATAAAACAATACAGTAAAGTAATGTACTGTACTGTATTCCCAAAGTTAGTACTGTAATACTGTACTATAATATACACAAACAGATCCCAAATACATGTCTTCACATTACAATAATGTATTGTAATAAATTCACTTCAGTACTGTACAAAATTAATTAACTGCACTACAAAATTAATACAGGTACAGTCCTGTACACTTGCTCGATAAGGTGGACACTGTCCATGCAACATGCTTCATTAATATTTCCTTTCTATATTTTACATTTTTCACCGGCACTTTTTTAGTGAGTTTTCTAAGATTTCAAGCTCTTTGTTTACATCAGTATGTTTACACTTTTCCCAACCTCTTACCACTCTTATGCAACACTTTAGGCAGAGTAGTGAAATGTTTATAAAGTATGTTAAGTCCATAAAAATGATACAGTAATATGCAGATTGTATTAACACATTCATACAGAGAAAGAGAGAGACTAATGATGTTGGGGAGGTGAGGGTGAGGGTTAATGAGGCAGCCAATGACAACCTTTCTCTTATGCAGCTCATCAGTAGAAGTGTTGGTGTGAAAAGGTGACTACTAGTGGGCACTCAGGCAGTTTCATGTAAACAACTATGCATGTGGGTTGTGGAAAGGGTTATGCTAAAACGGAATTTTAGACTTTTCTCACCAGAATCCATTCCCAATACCGAATTATCACAATTCCGTTATTGAGAGGATTTACTGTATATTTTGTAATTGTTTTCTTCCCTTAGGTTTGATCCTGGTGAGTGAACCATACTTCAATGAAGCCGGGTATGAGCGTCAGAAAGGCACACAGCAGGGACGAGAAAACTCTCGCATGTACAACGAAATGGTAGTCCTCAAACTAATTCAGGCAATGGCTAAAGTGATTCAGGCGCCCCCAGACATCTTTAAAAATGAAATAATTCATCATTTTCATGTGAAAGCTTTTAGGTAAGTTTTATTGGTCCCTTGCATTTAATATCAGAAAGCAATACTGTATATATATTTTTTTTTTTTCTTAACAAACATTTACTATCCACATGTACAGTATAGTATTGTGATACTGATTCACATCATACACCTGGAAAAAAAAATCCTGTTCAGTAATAAGTCATCAACATACTGTAGTACTCTGTCATAGTCTTTCCCTCACAGAATACCGTAACTCTGTATCACGTTGCATCCCTTACCCTATCAGCTGCTAGTAGAAAAACACACTTTTTAGTGGAAACCATTATCTTTTTTTGACCTTCATATTTTCATGATGTACAGTCTCGTTCAAGATTCTTCAAACTCTGCTGGAGACAGCTGGCAACTCAAGGCCGTCTGTTTACTATAGTACGCAGTAAAAATTATGAATAAATGTAAAAGGGATCTGCGATTGGTTATTTAGTTCCTCGTTTCTTAATTTAATGGTTGGGCTTTGTTGTTTCGTATTATATTATACTATGTACTATAGTAAACAAACGGCCTTGAGTTGCCAGCTGTCTCCAGCTACGTGTTAGAAGGATCTTGAAGGAGACTGTACCTGTTAATCATCTTTTGGTAAATATTAAGTGCTGTCCTAGTCACTTGTTTTTCACATACAGTATTCTTCTATCCAGCTCAATCTTTCTGATATTGCTATATCAATATTTTGCCATCTTTTCTTGCATCTTTATCTGTTTGTTTATTACATTGTTGTTACCAACATGGGAACCAGGCATATCAACATGATACAATGGACTGGAGAATATATCAAAGCATTTCGTCCACCATTTCAAATTGTAAACACAGAAAGGTAATGATACTTTTTTCAGGACTGTCCATGGCCAGGCTGTCATAGAAGGTGCTCCATCTACCATGTTGCTGTAAATGTTGATATTAGAACTGTACAGTACAGGTAAAGGTTTTGTGACAATAATTTCTTTGCAGACAAGTGCAGAGGCTGGAGTGCTGGCTTGAGATATCAGAAAACTATAATATTTGTCACCCTCTTTCACCAACGACTCCCACCACCTTCAGAGAGATACATAATCCAGGTATTAAAACATTTCTTTCTTTCTTTTTAACATTTTTCAGTACTGTATTCCATATCTTTGTCAACAATATCAGTTGTATTGTTATGGTCACGGGTGCAATTTATTACAGGAACTCCATGGGGCGTACATGAAATTCACACACGGCAATACGGTAAGTTTAATTTTAAAAACAAATGTAAACTAATCTTTCTCTATCTCACTCATCCACCAATTATGAATTCACTAAATGGTTGGTCCTGCTCACAATAAACACTTATCTATTATTTAATTTCTGAGCATTATTAGACACTAAATTTAATTAAACAAACACTAATATTCCTAACCCAACCAAAATCTGCTCCTCCAAACAATCAAACCTGAAGTCTTAAAATATTTTATGATCACGCAGGTATTAAAGTTTATGTAACTGGATATAATTTTGATGAATTTATTTGTCTCCCACAGATACCAAAGTTGATTTGCCCGAGTTTCCCCTAATTCCAGCTTCAAAAGGCTTTTGTATCACCTTACGAAAAACACTTCAACAGTTTAAGGGCATCCTAGATTCAGTTGGAGTATCAACGGATCATCAAGCACCCCCTGGTTTAAGTATAGCAGACGGAAAGAGGCCCACAACATCGGTTAACACGCCTAACAGCGAAGTAAAAGCCACCAAAGTTCCATCTGTCGAGACGGAGACAGAAAATATTGTTGGTCGTAACTCGTAGCTATTGTCCAATTCTAGCCCATTTATCCCAGTTATTATTAATGTATTTATTAATGTTAATATTCAGTGCCTGTGCAGGTTGTGGTGTTCGTTAGGTTTTGCAAGTTGTGGACATTATCAAATTCCGATCCTCTCCAGTAATAACTTAGATATTTATCCTTTTTGTAACGAGTCTAAAAGGAGATGATATATTGCCATCCCAGCTATGTTTTTGTTATTCCAAAGACTATATTTAACTTTTACCAAAACAATTAAAGTTTCGTACGCTCAGCTTTCTTGACGAACTATTTTCCTTAACGATCTTTCTTATATAACGTGTGTTTGGTGTAATTTATAATTACAGTATATGGTATATTTCTGTTATTTATTTATTTAGTAACCGAGTTGTATTATAGTTAGTGTATCCTGTATTGTAGTTAGTATCCCAGTATCTAAAGCTCCTGCACAAACAAGGACTTGTAGATACAGGTATTGAAAGAAATTAGAAATGGAATATTTTATCACTTGAAGTGACTTAGATGTAGATGTTTTCATAAATTTGGAGCTTCACTTTGCCCAAGGACTATTAACTTGTTGTTGATATCAGTTGCAGGTTATTTTGAGTGTTAAGTTCTTCACTTTGAATCATGGCTGATACAGACTTTATTGCTCTGACAATGTGGTATGGCTTAAAGGTCTGAGTGTATGTTCTTTGTAATTTAAGTGAGGATCAAAATTATTTCTTCAGTGTTCAAATATTATACTGCAGACAGCTGAGAAACTGGGATATGTCAAAGTTTTCTTCATTGAATATTTTTTGCTTGACTTTTTGAATGCAATTGTTTATTTATTTACTTTCGATAATTTTTTATGGTTACCGGTATTTGCTGTGCCGAACTATTTATTGACGTCCTCGAAGGAATTCTTTTCAAGTGCCTCATTTGTTTATTATTGCAATGTCTTGATCATCTACACTTAATTAATCCTTGTTATTGTCATGCAGGATGTCAGATTTTTGGGATATAATTTATAATATACGGAATTTGATTCTTGAGATTTATGCAGTTAATGCGAATAGAGTTCTTGATGATCGAGATGCCGCTGTCTATGTAAGGTTTTGTCCCACCATCAGCAATAGTTATCAGGAAGATTATTGTATTTGGATGTTTTGTATATTACTTTACTTACATATCCGTTCTTGTAAATATGATGAAAGGAATCTCAAAGCCGGTAGAATGTCATTATTGTTGAAGACTACTGAGGCAGTACAGTACACCTAATATGCTTCACGGTGTGAAGCCAGTCTTAAGTAGTACAAGTTACATCTAGAATTTATCAGTATTTTAAGTTATTGCTTTATAGACCACTTGGTGTTTTCATTTGTACCTCATTAAAAGTATTTGAAATGTAAATGAATTGGGTAAGCATTCAGGATACCACCAATATCTCGTAAATATTTTGTCATTGTTAATCAATGTGCCTGCTCCTATCAGCCATTAGAAACCTCCCATTGTTATATTTATGTGTATTATTATTTTTTAAATTCATCTTTATTAAAGCACATGCATTTTATTTTCCCTAATTGGTGCACATAACCCCAGCACCCATTAATTAATACCTATAGTGTTCCCAACTGATATTGGCAATATATAGCCTAATTAACAAAGTTTTTGTGTTTGTTAGGACCACAATTGATAAATCAGTTTAATGTACTTGTTTGCTTACTGTATTTACATAGATATTTACAAACAAACACCACAGCCAGAGCTAGTCATTGTTGCATGTCATGTTATGGTTCGTAATATGCCTTAGGGAGAGATGATATTAACTGCTGAAAGAGGACTTGTGCATGGCTGATCCCTAAGGTTAATTATTGAACTCTAGATTGTTGTTCAACATCATATGCTTTTACACAGCTGCACTGACATATTGCACCTGTAGGGTTATATGAAATACATTGAAAAGGAAGGGGATGGGTGACAAGTGTAATTTTGTTGGAACAATTCTAAGAAATAAGGAAATTCACTTTTGTAACTTTGTTTGCTTTAATTTTCTTGAGAGATCTATAAGTGTAGAAAAGTAATTTTTTGGGATGATGATGATTATTATTATTATTATTATTTTTATTATTAATATTTTTACTTTTATTATTATTATTATTATTATTATTATTATTATTATTATTATTATTATTAAGAGCACATCCATGGTGATATGGGTTCCAGCCTTCCCCACATCCCCTCAAGAACAATAATGGATGTTGGGATTAAGCCAAAATTTTGATACTGTGAGTCACTTGTGCAGAAGTTTCAGTTTGTTGTCTGAAATTTATCCATGTTGCCTTTTGACTAAATATTACTAGTATGATAAAGTGCAAATTGGGATTAAATGAAAAAAATAATCAAGCCTGGAAACTGATAACAGGTATTTTTGAAGTGACTAGCTATTATTAATGGTATTAAGATGAAAAGTGACAAACCTATGAACACATTATCTTCATCATTAGAAATTAAGTGACCCAAATATTTAACTGTTTTTATCGTCGGTTTTATAAGGTTGTGTGTCGTTGAGGAATATGATGAACGCCATCAATATTATTGGCATATGTTGACCAGGTTAGTTTACGTCAGTGGCCTTGTTCTAAAACTTCTTAATTAAACCGCACATGCTGATTTTGACTGGAAATCTAGTTTTAAAAATACTGGAAAATATAATTATAATGTCCCATAGCAGTAACATTTAATTGGAAAGATTGATTTCTCTTATAATGGAAAATGTTATTGTTGTACTGTATTTATACAAGAAAGTAACACATTCAATAAAGGCTCTACTGTAAGTAATAAGTTTTTGTGTGTAAACATCAGAAGTTTGCGGCTCCATTCGGCCATAGTGCTAATAGGCCCAACCACATCTAACCATAAGGATTGAGGCCCTTTAGACCTGAGCATCAGTCCTAATGGTAGGATTTGGTCAGTTTGGAGTCTATTAGAGTTATCCTATGACTGATCAGAAAACAAAATTTTTCTTTGGGCCACTTGAAAATGTTTTCATTAAAGTCGGTGAGAAACAATTATTAGTAATGTATTGAACTGAGAAATACTCATACATAACCATGAATTAATGTTAAGAGATGAGTAAAGGAAAATTATTTAAGCTGCTCTCGTACAGTACAGTAAACCCAAATGTACGAGTACTTAATTAATATTCCAGATCGAAATTACTGATTCATATTAAAATTAGATTACAATATGTAAGAATACAAAAATTGTGTGATAATTGTGATAAATATATAATGAAACCAAATCACATTAGGGTCAAGTCATCCTATGCAGTTAAGAATGGAATTTGATGACAAAACGTACGAGTATCATGATGGGTTCGAGCTGCAAGTTTCACTGTGGACATAGGTATCTCCTACCGCAGCAGAGTGATCATGAGCCCATCCTACCCCATCCCCTCAAAATGGCAGGGCATGTTGGACCTCGACATTTTACTTTCTGTGCTACATTGTCGGGAAGCGTCAATGCTACTGCTTATAGGTGCTAAATTTGTTGGTTTGGAGCATTATAAGTATAATTTATCAATAAGGCATTAAGGTAGATTGCTAAGAATAAAATTGGTTGTGGTAATAAGATTCTATTTTAAAAGCCTATATAGTATTGTAAAAAGTTATATTGTTGTGTATCCTGTGATGTATATTTACAGGGTAATTAATACCAGTATTTTTAAGGATTCTAGATTGAATCCTCATTCATCATGATATTAAACTTGCTATAATTGATAGTCATAAAAAAGTTTATATTAAAAACAATTATTGAGTTTAAGATTTAATGCTCCAATCCATTCATTTCAAGAATAGAACTCAGATTTAGCAATCTCTGTTACCAAAATGACAGCTGTTTAATGTTTGTATCATGAACATTTGTAACCAAAATAGCCAGTCCAGCTGTCATTCCCTCATTAGGCTTTGTCTTATATTTTGAGTGACTTGTGTCTTATTGAAGGGGAAAATTAGGGTTTAGATTGGCTGTTTTATCTACATGTTGCATTGTATTCATTGTGGACTAAATCAGGGCCAGCACAGATACCACTTTGTACTTTAAGGCTGCACATGAAAATGATCACAATCCCATAATTTTTGCACAGTGGTGAGAATTAACAAATGGCATCTTAAATTGTACTTCATATTTCCAGTATGTGTAACTTGTCTAAGCTGAGATAAATTTCTGGTATGGATTTTGCTGAGGAGAAGGCAGCTCAGGCCATAGTAGTGAATGCAGTAGCTTTTCATGCATACAAGCCTTACTTGTATGTTGCATTATTAATCCATTGTGTTTGAGTTCTTCAAAAGAACGTGTTTTAAGAAGATTAGATCTTGTAGAAGAAGAAGGTGAAGCATTTGCTTTGCAAAATAGATATGATGTACTGTAATCTTGCACCAAGAAATCTTGTTTGACACAGTCTATTTCATAAAGGGACATGTGGTTTTAATAGTGTACTTATGCAAATGCAGTTATACCAGATGGTATATTAAATAATTTGAATGCCAGAACATTGGTTCCTTATTTAAATCCAAATTATTGATTACTTTGAAATAAATTACAATTTCTAGAGCTTAGTTGTAATACAACCTTAAATTATTTTCATTACGAATACAGTAATATATTTTAGATGAAAGAACATTTGGACATTACACTGTATGCATTCCTCTTACTGGTTTGTTCTCCTTACTCCAGAACTCACAAAAATTACATCCTTCAAGACAACAAGCTGATCAAATAACTTAAAAAATCTGTTTAAATCTTCAGCTGCTGCTCTCATGATATAACCTCAGCTGACATTATGTTGCCCATCATTTTTCTAGTCAGAGCTCTCCCTCAAGTGGACGTCTTACTAAATAAAATTTATTGTAAGATATGGTTGCTATTCTGAAGAAATTACCTAACTATGCTGATCAGTGTAAAAATGTGTGTCCACATGAGAAGAGAAATAATACACTTCCACTTTTAATGATAATGTGAGTGTATGTTGATGCTTCTGCAAGTATATGTCTATGCACAATAAAAGTTTTGAAGAATTGAATTTGTATGTGAGGGACTTTGTCAAGGCGATTGAGAAGTATAGGTTAAGGTATCTGGGAACAGACTGTCAGTGGTCATTGTTGTGATATTACATTATGGGTTTGTATTTTTTATCCGTTATTATTAATACTGTACTACAATTTCTTGACATTTAAATAGTTTGATGCTCGTAAAACTAGAGGTCTAATATATTATTACTTGACTTAAGCAATCAATTACAATGTAATTTTATATGGTTTGTTAATTACTGAATATGTATGTCAATGTAATGTTTTTGCATATGTGAATGTGTGTAAGATTTGTTTGTAAATTTGTGTCATTGTCTTTGCAGACAAGATTGTGAGTTTTTTCTTTTTCATAAATAAGACCTAAAATATCAATCTCTGGCCAAGTAGAAATACGTGTAAAAAACAAACAAAAATATATAATTATTTTCATAATACACTGAATAAGTTTTGAATTTGAAGATTTGACCACAGTAATGTCATATTGTAAAAATATTGTTTCCATTACTGAGCACTACAGTATTTGTATTAAGTAATTGATGTTGCATGTGGTTTCTTCACTGATTGTAACTAATTGAACATCACTTTACCATTTCCAGTACAGAACTAGTTGTCTTTGGACATCCATACATCAGCCTACAGTACACACTATGATTCATTACATAAATTAAAATAAGTGGATGTCTCGTATTTTACCACTACTGTACTGTAGTTAAGTTGCTAAAAAATTTGAAAGTCACTTCTGTTTATTGAGACTATTGTCATTTTATGTAACTTTATTATCAAAAATATTTCATGCAATTTACCCTGAGGTGAAATGGTTTTCTTCAGCATTTCCAGAAGGAACAATAGTTCATATATATTGACAGTGTGTCACAGCATAAAACTGTTGGTTTTTGAAAAAAGGTTGATAGTTGCTTTCAAAATTAAGCAGCTGATATATATATATATATATATATATATATATATACAATCAACACCTCAACCCGCCAGGATTCGAACCCACGGCACACAAGCCTGTGACTGTGACCGGGGAACGCTAACCGCTAGACCACCAGGATACGAAAGCAGTCCTAGACTTTGTTATATTTCACACAAAGCCTGTTCAACGAGCTTATGGCGCCGTGAACCTCTAATGGGGACCACCCGTATCACTTAGGTGGTCAGAGTAACGTTACTTAGGTGGTCAGAGTAGCGTTACTCTGACCACCTAAGTGATACGGGTGGTCCCCATTAGAGGTTCACGGCGCCATAAGCTCGTTGAACAGGCTTTGTGTGAAATATAACAAAGTCTAGGACTGCTTTCGTATCCTGGTGGTCTCGCGGTTAGCGTTCCCCGGTCACAGTCATAGGCTTGTGTGCCGTGGGTTCGAATCCTGGCGGGTTGAGGTGTTGATTGTATGTAGAAGTCCGCGTGCTTTATTGGGCTAATGAAATATATATATATACACAGAGTACTGTATATAAATTCTTCTCAGTTTTAATGTCATATGCATAATAATAATAATATTTCATTTACCTTGGCCATAATGTAAACTTGGTTATCATGTCATTGCTATATAAATTTTCTCCATAATAAAACTTTATAATTTCAACAGTTGACAAACATGGTTGTATGTTCTACAAGCTATTAAAGACAGGGTTATGTGTGGCTTGTTTACTGAACCATCCTCACAAGGAAGTCAATAAATACATGCCAAAGTAACTGGGCCTGGGTACTCAGAACTCCTCGTAAGTTACATTCCGGTGATCTTGTAACTGATTTACGGTAACAAACTTTTAAACTGCACACAACATTGTAAATCCCTCATACTCAAAACTATTTTGCATTGTTATTAAGGTATTATAACTCAAATATAAATTCTGACAATGAGTCTTCCTGCGGGCCAGTCAGCCAATCACAGTTACGCTTTCAAAACATACAGATCAATCGCAAGCTAAGGATATCAGCTAGTTGAGGGCGCAAGATTTATAAACAGGTTTTAGCTTTGCTGGAAGAGGTGAAAAAGTTGAAGGGTATTTTCTTGGTGAAATTGGACAGCAAAACCTCGCCAAAATGGCAAATAACACTTGGGACTTAGTTTAAAGTGTGGTGAATTTTGTGGCTCGAGCCAGGGTTGCGATGTTGATTTTATAGGAAAATAGCCAAACACATCACTCTAAAATGCCAAATCGTTACTTGAAACAATATAACCAATATTCAGTGCAGTGATATCTCCATTAACCGGAATAATTGTTGCAGAGCACTTCCGGTAATGAGAGATTTCCGGGTAATGGGACGACTCAATACCAGAAAAAAATTCCCCGGAATTTTCCGGGTAACGGAAAATGTTCTGGGAATTTCCAGAAATTGCCTATTACATCATCTCTCGAACCCAGAATAATATACCCCAACCCCGGAATATTCTGGGTACCATAAAATTTTTCTTGAAATTTCCAGAAAATTCACCTGATTTTTATTTCTCAAACCCGTAAAACAAAAATAAACAAATACCACGTAATTATCCAGGTATCTGGAAAATTTTATCGGAATTTTTTGGAAAATGTGCTCCTCAGAATATCGTTCCTAAAGCTGGAAAATTCTGGCTTTGGGAACAATTTGCTGAGAGAATTTCAATTCCGGCTATCCTAGAGTTCTGGGAGGGATTCCATCTAATGGAGATATTACTGAATAGAGGTACAGAATATACATTTCTTTTTATATTTGACTAGAATACAGTACAGTAATTTAAAATGTAATTATTACAGTATAATATTTATTGGGAATTATTAGTGTATTCAAAACAAATTTTAACACTCGCCTTTGGCTAAAAGGGTACTCCGATTATCATAAAAAATCATCATTGTTGTTCGCGTTGATTGCTGTTGATACCAAAACTTGCAGATGTTGTACATTGAAATCTTTCAATAGTTGTTATTGAAGTGGTCTTGTTTTGATTCTTAGGATAACATAATAAATTGGTTGAGTTTATTTCGTATGTTACTTTGTAACGTGAAAATATATGTTAAACTACCTCATTACTCAATGGCAAACAATAAGCATTTAATGCGGTTATTGCTAGTTCTTGAAAGCAGTTTCATTGCGTAACAAGTAGTACCACGATGGAAGCTCCATTTGGTTTGCTGGGAGACTGCCTGGCCCTAAAAAAAACCAGATGCTGTTGGCATATGAACTCTACTGGAAACAAACCTCTCATGGCTTTGTTAGCTGTGCTTGGTCAAATAGACTGAATATCAATTAACATTATTAATGTCCTGAACCGTCAGTGTACAGGTGTGTCGGGTGAACCTATCGGCTAACACTCCAGCCAATGATTCTTTACTAAGGGACGGTTCTAGGTAGTAGTAGACTGATCATAATAAACTCGTGAAACCTTTTGGGTGAATAAAAGTGTACTGTGGTAATATTCACTGTTCAGCAGCCATGCGATCTACTTAGTGTGTGTGTATACAGAGTGATAAAAAAAACAATGATGGAGGCCCAGCTGTACTGACGTCATTTGCATCACAGTGGAGGTTGAAGAGTTTAGTGATATGTGAGACACGGCAGTTGGGGAGCTTTCCTGTCCTCTCTCTTGTCCTTGAAGCACTCCCCGTTTACCACGCTGAAGCAACATGAAAGGAGGTCATGAAAAAACCCCGGGCAGGAAGATTGTCAGTGAATGAATACAAAGATTGTGACAATGGCCTATTGAAACCTTCTTAGAGTGAGCAGCAAGGACCCATCCCACCACTGCAGATTGAGAAGGCTGTTGTATTAGGATTTTTCACCTAATTATTTGATAAATCTCCCTACGTGCTACTATAAGTTTTAGTCTACACACTATCATGCAGACAGGCTGCATAATCTACCTGTAGTTTATAACATTTACCATGCAGCACAATGAGGTTAAAGGCCTTTGAAATGTGTTTTAGGCAAATGTTACAAATAATTTACACAGACCGGAAAGCAAATGAAGTACTAAGGTTAGCAAAAACTTCAAGGGAAATTCTTGAAACTTACAAAAAAGAAAATGAGTAAAGTTGAGGGTTGGAGGGCCAGTGGAAAGCAGGGACTGATGGATGAATGAAATTCAAAAACCCTACAGATGTAAAATCTTGTAGGGTTGGTAAACAGCCCCAATACATTTATCGGAGGACTGTGGTCGCCAACCCCTAGAACTAGATTATGAGGACGGGACTCTGATTAAGATTTAATTTACCATTAATCAGTTTACTAGCCGTTCAGGCGGTTGGTCCCTTCTTTTGTTATTAACATTATTGTTCAGTGTTAGTACAGGAGGAAACCTGCAATTAATAGTGTCACTGGATATGTCTTCCAACCCGTGTCTTGTGTTGGTACTCGATCCCAGGAACTAAAGTGAGAGATGCACACTGTACCGTCACTCACTGGACCTTCAACACCCATTAACATTTCTAACAACGATAGACAATATATGACTTGGTTAAATATATTTTTGGTTACAAAAGTAATTTATCAAAATATAAAAGCCATTAACTGAGTTTATTAACATTAATAAGTCCATTGCGGCATGTTAGTGTCAAACCCACGTTATTGGTGACGGGAAAATAGGCGATGCTGGTACTGTGTGTATGTTCATTATAATACAAGTAACTCATTTGATATAGTTTAAGTAGCTTAATAAAACTGTTGTACAATGCTGTATTTGTTCGTTTGATGGTGGACATTTTGTTATTTGTAAATTTTGGATATCATATTCTTAATGGAACCATCGAACTAGTTGCTGGAGGTGTGACTTGGTACTGTGTGTGGTACAGTTTCTGGCTTGGGCCTTGGACAGTGACATAGTCTTTTCTTGGGTGTCATCGAGGTAAGGCCAACACACCTTTCACCGTCGATCAGGAACAGTGTCATTAGTTCAAAGTTACACACCATAATAACACTTGACATGTCCCGTAACTTAACAGTGTCACCACCGTTATGGGATGGATCTACAGTTCACCAAAGGTAAGTTTTGTTTGTTTTCCTGTAGTGAGACTAGAGTGTATCTTTGGTATTATTGCATTTACACACCGTTCATTCCTACCACTTATCTATTATCATATTCGAATAAGACGTCTAATTATAAGATAATTTTCATCTATTACATTACCGGCGGAAATGTATAATAACGGAGATAGCTCTTCCAAAAAAAATTCTATTTTCTTCCATTAACCTCCCGCCATTATCGTCTGCCTCTCACCCAACACTGCTGTCTCTCTCGCGTTTCCTTCATAAATCATCACGGCATGTGTTACCGTACATGTCACGCGGCCAATCAAAAGCGTTTTTGCTTTTGGAACCAATTAAAATTATTTTGGGTTTAATTCAGAGAATATTTGGCCCAATCAAAATCGAGTTTTATTTTGGGCCTCATATCTTGAAATTCAAATTCAGTTCCGACCATGGAAGTCTGCGATGGATGTCACTTAAAGTATATGGAGCTGATTGCGAGTTTTTGGGGAAAAAACGTAGAAACTACAGCATTTTTTCGATTGCATGGTGTTCTTCCAACCTCAGTAAAGTGTACTAAGAGCAAGACTGAATGTAAATATCACAAAGACCAACATATGTGGCATTGTGTAAGAATCCCAGAATGCAATGATGAACAAGAACCAGGCCAATAAGGTAAGAAATAGGTGATTCCATCATATAGTGAGTCAGTTAAGTTAGGTGAGGTTAGGTTTTTGTTTTCTATTTTTTTTTTTTATTTTTTAGTCGCTTAGCCACTTTTTTTTCAGAAAACGTCAAACGAAAAAAATCGCTAACAAAAAAACGGCTAATTTCCGCCAAAAATGAAGGTTATATTCGGTCTAAACACACACAAATGCACTAGAAAAATATATTTTTTACTTGCTAAAAGTGAACGGTGTGACAATGCAAATTTACCTTATCTTTCCTCGACACGCTGGGACATGTAATACACCTCCTTACCATTGATACGAACTCGGTACATCCTTTTGCATTTCGTGACTTTGAATCAGAACAGCCATTCCTTCGACTACTCTTGAAGCCGACAAGATCATCCTGTAACGCTTCACAGTCCGTTTGGTTTTTAATTTCTCTAAAGAACTTAGCGCCATCCGAAAACTTTAGTATAGAGGAGTGTATAGCGTCTGGAATATCTTTATAATTTATGAAGCAAACAAACAACATAGGTCACAGTACTTCAAGGTGTTCACACCTACTTTACTGCACTAATATTTACCTCAAAACACTTATTCAAGATGCTCACACTTACTTCAAGACGCTTACACTTACTTTAAATACGACAAGTGAGAGGCCAGTGTGCATTGACGTGTCTGTTGGTGCTCGTCCTTCAGTCTACCACACACAGCTCCAGCATACACTGATGATGGAGGTGATGGTTGCCCCTGTCTTATGATGTGAGAACAATAGGGTCTTCATCTCTGCTCATCGAGTCCCTCACATGAAGCATTTTGGATATCCTAAACTGTCTCTGCTTGTTCATTTAATTGGCCACAGCAGAGTACATTTCTATTTGTTTGCGAGTATTGAATTTTCTATTATTTTACATTCAGCTGACAATGTTTATATCTGGAGATTCATAGTTTTTATTTTATGCTTGGACAAGAGTTATGTTGGTTCATAGTATAGTATATTGATTAGCTCCCCAAACCAGTCCAGCTTATTTTAACAATTACTTTAATTAATTTTCAACTAGTTATGCCATCTGTCTGAGGTGCGTATATTCAGTGACATTCTCCAAATTCAGATTGTTGGCCCTCCAGTGTTACCTGGGCAGTTGTAAACCTGTTGAAATTACTTTAGTTTTGGTCAAGTTCGCTTTCAGCGCTTATATTCTGACGTTTCTCTCTGGTGTTGTATTCGTGTTCGTGTTCGTTATTCTGCCGAGTATGATGAACATTATGCCATGATTAAGATGTCTTAGTATATCTTGTACTTTGTTTTCTTTTTGAAGAGAAGTTAGACATTAGCAGTTATACCAATTCTCGGGCATTTACCACGGCGTAATGTATTTATTATTATTATTAATACTGTTTACAGATGTTATCCAGTGCGCCCTCGTGTTACGTTGGTTTGGCTGCCGCTCGCTACCAAACACCAGCATCATCTCTTCCCAGGTGTCATCGCATCTTTCTTCCTTTGATGTTGCTGAAAGAAAGAGTTTAGAGTCTCTTTTTCACTGTGACGGCTCGACAGATTTTCATGGTAGGTTCCAAGAATCCAGTAGGCAGGTTTACTGTAGTCTTGGTTTATTTAGTGTACATTGCCAGCATCTCAACCACCAAAACTTATTCCTTTCCCCGGACCTCCCTGCCACAGAGCGTTTTTCGTCATATAACCTCCATCAGTTCACAGCATCCAGCTTTAAATATCTTTGGTCGGTCTTTGGGGACGGCTCGGTGAATAAAGAAACGTGTTTGATATATCGTTGCACTTTTAATCTGTAAAAAAATATATTAAAAAAGTATTTATGGATTTTTTTTTTTTTAGAAACGAATTATTTGTAAATGGTGATATTCTGAGTCTTGTTTTATTTGTTAGATGTCTTTTTTGTTACGACCTTTATTGTCTAGTGTTAGTGCTTTGTTATGGTGTTAATTTATATTCTTATAAAATTGTGTAATAAAGTATTGATGATGTATTAACGTTAACTCTTTATAAGCAGCGAAACATACAGGTCTGCCTCACTGTTTGTGTTGGTATTATTTATACTAAGATGAAGTTAGGAGCGTGTCTAGCTTACTCCTCATTTTTCAGTTCTGTTAATCTGAGACAAAACAAAACTTGGATCACGTGAAGATTAGGCCCAGCTTATTTATCTTAAGAATAACCTCCCTCACGTTAACCTAACCTAACTTAACCTTAGAGTGAGTGTTGTTTTAGGTATTTCATATATTCCTGCCCTCCAACAACACAAATCTTCAAGCAGCTACGTGAATGAAGTCGCTAAACTAAACAGTATATATTAAGACAGATGTTATCTCTTGTGTTAAAATGATAAGTGGTTTTAAATGTTTCTTATTGTCGCTGCTTACCTACTGTTGGTGTGGTCGTGGGTGACCTCATTTAGGGTGAGAGCCAGAAGTGAGGATCGTTAGTGACCTGGGGAGGGTGTGGCGAGGTGGAAGAGAAAGAGGGAGAGTGAGGTAAGTGTGAGGTAGGGTGTAATGGAGAAGAGTATTGTAAGTGTGTGTGAGAGAGGGGGGGTGAAAAGGTGGGGGAGGGAGAGAGGGGTGATGTGGGGGGTGGTAGGGGAGGTCTTGGGTGGTGGTGGGGTCAGGTAGGCTACACGCAATAGACTCATCAGAGGGTCATCACGCAAACTCTTCCCTGACACACCCACACTAACACCTGGCTCGATGAAGTAACCTACACCTGACCGCATTAGATACATGATAAGGCAACACCTGTGTATTATATTTTTTATGATATTTAGACATTTGGGTGCATTCAGGTGTAGCTACAGTGGCGGGTGTATGATGGTGTGTAAGTGTACAGTATATGGTTGGTGCTACAGGTGAGTGTGTGTAGTACACCTGTAGAGGGACACGAGCACTCATAACACGGTGGGTCACCAGGTAGGAGGCACCTGAAGGCCACACCCTCGGCATATTATTATTGAAACTTGTACCCTGAAAGAAAAGTATAAATATAGTACGTCTTGGTCAGCCTGATAGTGCTGATATAATTTGTTATTGAGTTTCGGTACAGGCAGACAGACAGACACACAGGTGAAACCAAACGACTTTATCCACAGGTGGTGTTGAGGGTTGGTGATAGTTAAACGCTTCTGAGATACATGACTGTCTGGTACTTGGTGTTCATTTACGAATTTAGATGATGGAAGAAAAATAATAGTACTCAAATAAATATAATGGTTGCCTCGTGTACGAAGATGGCCGGCTCCAGGGCCATCTAGGCGCGTGAATTTGTTTAAGGTGTAGAAGCTGTCGCCAACACAACAACCACACCCTATAGTTAACGAGTTGCATGACCCAGTGTCAAGAAACAGTCCGAGAAGACCGGACAACTCACCAACTACACTGGCTAACCATTACCCCGGAACACG
Source organism: Homarus gammarus (assembly GCA_958450375.1). Lineage (NCBI taxonomy): Eukaryota > Metazoa > Arthropoda > Malacostraca > Decapoda > Nephropidae > Homarus > Homarus gammarus. Next base: position 5,207,523 of record CAUDMG010002649.1, on the reverse strand, counting down.
ATCCGTAAATCGATTAACATACAGGTTCCCAATTACTGCTGGGTAGACAGAGGCAAATGACGTAAAAAGTTGACATGTGAGAACCCTGCGCCTCTTCGGTACATCCCCGCCCTGCTCCGCCCCGCCCCGCCCCGCCATATTTGATTCAGACGAACATTAATACCGTAGTTGGTGTACCGGCGTTGCTCGGGTTTATTTTTTGAGGGATAGTTTATAACTTACGAGTATATCCGTGTTTACCTCCTCTACAGTGTTACCTACATTATGTAAATGAATCAGATGTCATAATCATATTGACATTATTAAAATAGCTACATGGAGTGAAAAATATTAAAACATTATTTATTTTTACACCTCTAATGACGTCAGAGCTTGGTCGAACAAATGACAGAAACTTTTCCAAAATTAAATTAAGCAAAAATGCACATTCTGAAAAAAAGTGGTTGTATATTCAATGATTTTTCTTGGCGTGAAATTACGCTAATAATATCAGCCCTGAAAAAACGTTGTATATAACATGGAAAAGTCGTTATGCGTTGCTGTAGTTACTGGAGGAGTTCAGTGAACCTCGGGGGAAGGGGGGGATAATGACATCACTGCTGTCAACACTGTACAGTACAGAAGCGCCAGAACAACACACACTGATCTGGGAGTTATGTAGATGGTCGTGGGACAGTTAATGGAGCTGGTCGTGGGTCAGTTAATGGAGCTGGTCGTGGGTCAGTTAATGGAGCTGGTCGTGGGTCAGTTAATGGAGCTGGTCGTGGGTCAGTTAATGGAGCTGGTCGTGGGTCAGTTAATGGAGCTGGTCGTGGGTCAGTTAATGGAGCTGGTCGTGGGTCAGTTAATGGAACTGGTCGTGGGATGTGTTGTTCTGAAGTAATTTAAACGTTTAACTTGACGAACAAAGCTAGTAGAGTACAACTGGATGATCGTGAATGAAGACAGTGTGTTGTTCTCTGACCCATACTAACTACTACTCGTTGTTATTCTGTCGTTTAAGTTATAATGTTACTACTACGCTTCAACAACTAAGGTCTTTAAGCGTGTAACAGCAGTGATAATTAATCTAGTTCATCAACAATAAAAGATAATAAGAGATACAACTTTCTGATTATCTTGTCTAACTGAAGGAATGTACGGAACACATTTTGTTGATCTCATTTAAACTTTGTTGGTCTGAAGAAATGACGGTGAACTGTTTTATTAAGATGGTGTCTGAGTGTGTGGGGACCAGGGCCGTGTAGTCGTTGATGCAGGACCATTAGTGGAAAAAAATGATGGCTTTAAACTCCTCAAGATAATGAGGGCCGTTGTCCTATCTTTGGCGAGGTGCCCCGAGCGATGTGGTGAAGAACAAAGACACATATGACCAAAGGTAAACATTGGTCTTTCCTATCTGTGAGAACCCGCAGACTGGCAGAGAGGAATTATCAGACACTAGGTTCCTTTGGACTGGTGAATTTACGGGTTTGGACAGCGACCAACAGGAGGCAGGGAGGGGGTGGGTGGCAAGCTCTCACTATTGATTTTTGATCAGCACACTCAAACTTTCCTTCCCTGAATGTTGGACACCCAGAGATAATGGGTAAACGACCACCTGCCCCAGTGATGTGGTGGACGACCACCTGCCCCAGTGATGTGGTGGACGACCACCTGCCCCAGTGATGTGGTGGACGACCACCTGCCCCAGTGATGTGGTGGACGACCACCTGCCCCAATGATGTGGTGGACGACCACCTGCCCCAGTGATGTGGTAGACGACCACCTGCCCCAGTGGTGTGGTAGACGACCACCTGCCCCAGTAGTGTGGTAGACGACCATCTGTCCCAGTGGTGTGGTAGACGACCTCCCACACCACCGCCTACCCTTCACCTATCCTAACTAAACTTAAGCTAACCTAGTGTAACCTTACGACCTCCCAGGTAGCGTGAGGAAGTTTAACCAGGAGATGAAATAATCTTCCGTCTATTTCACCTAAGATAAAGGCTAAAGTTAGGTTACCCAACACTCCATTGCCTTCACCCGGACTCAGGGACTCAACGGATAGAGCGTAGCTGAAACACAAGGTCGTCAACGGTAACTTCCACACAAAGTTTCCAGATCAGCCGCGTCCAACACCCTCAGTCTGTGTGTGCAGAGAAGACCCGGGCACACTCTATACTTACCAGAAAACGCACACACACACACACACACGCGCGCGCCATACAGCCCTACTGCAGGCGTTGTTTTGTGTGTCAATGAGTAAAACGAAAAAACGAGTACTGTATGTGAGAACTTAATTTGTCTCTTACTTTTATTCATATATATATATATATATATATATATATATATATATATATATATATATATATATATATATATATATATATATATATATATATATATGTGTGTGTATATATATAAAATAATAATAATAATAATAATAATAATAACAACACACCGGCTGCTACGAACACAAACACACACACACTAGGTTTACATCTCACTTGCATTCAAATATTTCTCCACAAGGAAAACTTTTCTTTATCATCTCCAAAGACCTGTCGCCCACAACTGGCACACCACCAGACTACACTGACGTACACACTGTTTTATTGTCATCTGACTCATTTGTGTCTTCTTCCATTTCAAGATCTTGAGAAAGAGTCAAAACTGGTCTCCTTGCTCTGCCTCTCTCAGATGAGCGAGTTCTTCGTTGGCATTTTACTGCTATTTACGATGGAAAATATATTCACTGTATTTGCATACCCGCTTGCCAAGTTTTGAGCGAACCGGGGGACAACTGCAGCCAAATGGCTTCGCTCTGAAACCTGGGACACTGTTCACCTGCAGCTGGTGAAACAGGCTTAAAAGATTGCTAGCTGGAGATCACAAATCTGAAGGTTTGGGTGCGCCAGAGCTTTGTTGAGAGGTGCTCGCTGAGGGAACCGGGGCATACGGTAGAGTTAGTTCTAATTTAAGTACAATGGCAGGTCCACAGTTTGTCAGTAACATTGTGGCTGGCGTACATGTCTTGTAGTCATTCTTCTTTAAGAAATAGTGAATTAGGACATGATATTTGCCATATTAAGCTTGACAACAACTGCTGTCTTTGTTAGCAAGGGTTTGATCAAGTGCTTCTCACCCTGGTGGTCACCGCCCGTATCTTGGTGAAGCGGGAGGTTATTATTGCTAATGAAGTAGCAGCCATTCTCCGCTTATCTGTGTTGAACACTAATTAACCTGTAGTGTGAGGTGCAAAAAAACTACATCGCTATCTCTTCTTGTAAAGTGATCAGTCCAGCTTATTTGAGTCGTGAGGTAGTATATACAAACTAACTAAAAGAGCCCCATGTGCGATATTTGCGAGCCTTATATTGAGCTCTGGTTGGTATATAAACAGCTATATACCGTGTGAGCATATTTTTGCCCTTTACTTGTATCCCATCGTCTTTGTGTGTAATGGGGAGACTAAAATTCCTTGCTTAGATATATTGCCACTTTACTACATATCAAAACAATCATTCTCTCTCAATGTCTAAGAATAAAAGTACACATTATCGCGACCGTGTAAGTGTTAGGTGGAGAGAGACGTTCGTTATATGGAGGTTTCACTGAATATTAAAAAAAATCTAATTATCTACTTTCAATGGGATCTACTTCCAGAAATTTAAATTGTCAGCGGAACTGAATTTAAATTAAGGTTTGAGTTTGAATTTCCTGCCACGGATTTCAACGAATCTCGATAATTATAACAACTTTCCGTGTTAAAAGTTTGACGAGGGAAAAATACAAAGGCAGTCTCGCATTAGTGAAGTTCAGTATTACCACATCACTTATTAGCTACGGTAATAATGTGTTGGTGATGGGGGAGTGTGTTGGTGATGGGGGGAGTGTGTTGGTGATGGGGGGAGTGTGTTGGTGATGGGGGAGTGTGTTGGTGATGGGGGTGTGTTGGTGATGGGGGGGAGTGTTGGTGATGGGGGAGTGTGTTGGTGATGGGGGGAGTGTGTTGGTGATGGAGGGAGTGTGTTGGTGATGGGTGGAGTGTGTTGGTGATGGGGGAGTGTGTTGGTGATGGGGGGAGTGTGTTGGTGATGGGGGAGTGTGTTGGTGATGGGGGGAGTGTGTTGGTGATGGGGGGAGTGTGTTGGTGATGGGGGGAGTGTGTTGGTGATGGGGGGAGTGTGTTGGTGATGGGGGGAGTGTGTTGGTGATGGGGGGAGTGTGTTGGTGATGGGGGAGTGTGTTGGTGATGGGGGAGTGTGTTGGTGATGGGGGGAGTGTGTTGGTGATGGGGGGAGTGTGTTGGTGATGGGGGGAGTGTGTTGGTGATGGGGGGAGTGTGTTGGTGATGGGGGAGTGTGTTGGTGATGGGGGGAGTGTGTTGGTGATGGGGGGAGTGTGTTGGTGATGGGGGCAGTGTGTTGGTGATTGGGGAGTGTTGGTGATGGGGGGAGTGTGTTGGTGATGGAGGAGTGTGTTGGTGAGAGAGAATAGGGGAGAGAATGTTAGTGCGGGAGAGAGAACTTCGATGTAGGAAAAAGGGCGTCTATGTTCTCTGAGGCAAATGGAAACAAAATATTCAAGGCCAACACACACACACACACACACACACACACACACACACACACACACACACACGCGCGCGCGCGCGCGCTGACAACGGGATATATGATCGATCAGTATATGAGAGTCGATTCCTGTGATCACCTCAACGATAATATGATAAAGGTGTTTAATAATTACCTCCGATATTAAATGAATGGTGTGTAAGAAAAGTAAGCGTCCTTCCTTCCTTTCTTCCTCTTTCTCTCCTTCCTTCCTTTCCTTCCTTTTTTCTCCTTCCTTTCCTTCCTTTTTCTCTCCTTCCTCTCCTTCTTTCCCTCCCTCCGTCCATCCCTCTCTTCCTCTTCTACCTTTCTCTCCTTCCTTTTCCTTCTCCTTCCCTCACGCCTTCCTTCCCTCCCTCCCTTCTACCTTCTTTCCCGCCTTCCTTCCCTCCCTCCCTCACCCTCAGGCCATCACCCAGCTCATACCCTTCGTAAATCTTATTCCGGTGATTTGTTTTGAAGGAAGAGGGGCGATAAAATGAACGGTGATAAGAGAGGAAGAAGGAGGAGGAGGAGGCGGAGGAAGAAGAACGTGATGATGGATGAGTGGAAGCGACAGGTGTTAATAATTTAAACCTTCCCGAGACGAAATTAGACGAAGTGTTTGTGAGGAAAAACTTGAATCTTGTCCTCCTCAAAGGTTTGGAAAAAATATCGGGGTAATCTGTCTCAGGGATTTCATTCTCAAGTCAGACTGCTATAATAGTTTCTCCAAATGACATAAAAGAAGAAAAGAAGAGAATTTCATTGTTTGTCTTTCCTGTCCAGTTGTGGTATTCTGTCACTTGTTCCTGTATAAGATGATGACTTGATATTCAAACACCCTCACACTATCGTTAGGGAGATGATGATAGGTGGAGGGGGAGGGAGGGAGGGTAGTTATAGTATGGAAACGAGAGGGAATTATAGAGGGACGTGGGGAGAGGGAGGAGATGATAGATCCATGTAATATAATTCGGATTTGTGTACTTACCGAGAGTGGCTTCACGTTTTCATCAAAGGGGTGACTCGTGATGTGACAAATGAGAATCAGTTCATCAGAGAGGGTGGGCGTGAGGTCGTGGAGGTGAGAGAGGGTAGGGGGTGTGAGGTTGTGGTGAGTAGGGTGTGAGGTGGTGATGGTGGGTAGGGGGTGAGGTGGTGGTGAGTAGGGCGTGAGGTGGTGGTGAGTAGGGTGTGAGGTGGTGGTGGTGGGTAGGGTGTGAGGTGGTGGTGGTGGAGGGTGTAAGAGTGTGTGTGAGAGAGAGATAATAGTCCTGTGAGAGAGAGACAGAGAGAGAGAGAGAGAGAAAGGTGTGAGTGTGTGTGTGTGTAATAATTCACCTCTTCTCATTAACGAGGAAATTTCAAAGGATTTAAGCTCGGAAAATTTTCTCTGTATTAATTGTGTCACCTCATAATTTTGTCATTCAGTTTCTGGACGTAAAGGATAATGTTATTTATTTATTTTTATTTTTACCATCATTATCATTTATGTTATTAGAGATCTATTTGTTTTTGTGTCCATCTTATAATTTGCCAGCTTTTAGTTTTTATCACATGAAGATTATACACCATAGTTCATTTTTACCTGATAATTAAAAACTCTCACGGTACCTGGGGGTTTAATTAGGTTAGGTTTGGTTAGGTTAGGTTAGCATCAGGTAATATAAGCTCGGGGTGTCGGTGGCAAGGAGTTGTTTTGGTTAAGATGGGATACTAGTTACTCCACTACCTTGACAAGATATTGGTCCACCCAAGAGTTATCCCACCATCTGTAAACACAACCCAGAATCCAAACCGGGTCTCTTGGCTTGCGAGATGTAAAGCCTACCACTAAAACTACGAAAAATATGTGATTATGAGAGTAAGTGAAATAATGGTTGGGAATTCCGTAGAGTTTATTGGGATGGATGAGAGAGAGATGACGGGCGGGCGTATAGTATATTTTATTACCTTCTGCAGCTAAATGATGTTCACGGTTATTCGCTGACGCAGTTCCAGACTTTGCTCAGCAGTTTGAAATGGAAGGGACCTCGTTATTGTCCACGTGTTAATTACTCTCGAGTTTGGAATGGCTGTTGTTGTATTTATTAACAGCTCTCTCTCTCTCTCTCTCTCTCTCGTCCTGACCCTCCTCCTCCTCCTCTTTCTCTTCCTCCTCCTCCTCCCTCTCTTCCTCCTGCCCTCCTTCCTCTCCTCTTCCTCCCTCTCCTCCACTTCTTTCTCCGCCTACCTTATTCCATCTATTCATCCTCCTCCTCCTGTTCCTTTATATCCTCCTCCTCCTCCTCCCTTTTCTCCTTCCTCTCCTCCTCCTTCTCTTCCTTCTCCTCTTACTCCTTTTCCTCTTCTCCTCTTCTCCTCTTCCCTCTTTGGAAATCTACAATTGTTTGTGGTTGGTATGAGCATGACTACCACTGTTTCTCAACTTGCCCATAACATAACATAACATAACATAACATAACATAACATAACATAACACCTGTAATGTGAAACGCTGGAAAATAATAATTGATTCCAAGAAAACATTATTTTTTTCAATAGAATTGTTAATTAGATAAGAACATTTATGTGATTCAAATGTTACAACGTCACGTTCCTCTCTCTAAAGCCTCTGTCACGTTCCTCTGTCTTCATCTTCCGTCACGTTCCTCTGTCTTCACCCTCCGTCACGTTCCTCTGTCTTCACCCTCCGTCACGTTCCTCTGTCTTCATCTTCCGTCACGTTCCTCTGTCTTCATCTTCCGTCACGTTCCTCTGTCTTCATCTTCCGTCACGTTCCTCTGTCTTCACCCTCCGTCACGTTCCTCTGTCTTCATCTTCCGTCACGTTCCTCTCTCTAAAGCCTCCGTCACGTTCCTTTGTCTTCATCTTCCGTCACGTTCCTCTGTCTTCATCTTCCGTCACGTTCCTCTGTCTTCACCCTCCGTCACGTTCCTTTGTCTTCATCCTCCGTCACGTTCCTCTGTCTTCACCCTCCGTCACGTTCCTCTGTCTTCACCCTCCGTCACGTTCCTCTGTCTTCATCTTCCGTCACGTTCCTCTGTCTTCACCCTCCGTCACGTTCCTCTGTCTTCATCCTCCGTCACGTTCCTCTGTCTTCATCTTCCGTCACGTTCCTCTGTCTTCACCCTCCGTCACGTTCCTCTGTCTTCATCTTCCGTCACGTTCCTCTGTCTTCATCTTCCGTCACGTTCCTCTCTCTAAAGCCTCCGTCACGTTCCTTTGTCTTCATCTTCCGTCACGTTCCTCTGTCTTCACCCTCCGTCACGTTCCTCTGTCTTCACCCTCCGTCACTGGCATCTCGATGTTTTGCACGTGTCTCAGCCTCCGTCCCATCACCACCGTAACTTGTGTCTCTCTGTCTAAAGTGAGTTTCGACTTTGACGTGAGATACATCATGGACGGCGGGAAAGTTTTTTTCCTTGTCGTGTCTGAGGAACTAAGTTGGGAAATTCCTATTCAAAGAAGATCAGTTGGGTCGACGATACCGATCTGACTGAAGGAACTACAGTCGTGAAAAAAAAAGATCTCCTTTAATATAAGAAATTCCTTATTAAATATTATTCATTATTGATATTGTTTATTTTTCAATCCTGACTTACAAAAAAAAAATCATTTCTTAATCAAATTCCACGCAATAGATGAAGAAGAAATGTAACGTGGTCATGTTTTGAGGTATTTTGGTATCTCATCCTAAATATGGTATCGAATGTGGATACTTTCTCCTCTTTCCTCTGCTCAGATGGTTCCTCTGGTGGTAAGCTACGTGTTATTGACCTCATCACACTTGTTGTTGATTGTGTAAAGTCTGTGTGTGTGTGGGGGGGGGGGGGGGGGGCTCCAAGAAGGGTTAAAGCATCGTCTTTAAAAAGGGTTAAGCCATCCTCTTTAAGGGATTAGGCTATCGTCTTTAAAGGATTAAGCCATTGTTTTTTAAAGGATTGAGTCATGTAGTCTTTAAAATGGTTAGGTCATCGTCTTTAAAGGATTAAGCCATTGATTTTTAAAGGATTAATTCAACGTCTTTAAAAGTTTAAGCCACCGTCTTCAAAGGATTAAGCCATTGTCTTCAAATGGTTAAACATCAGCTTCAAAGGTTAAACATCAGCTTCAAAGGGCTAGGCATCCTTCCATATATTCCCTGGTGACTCTTCCCAAATAAACTTCCCTCACAGACTTGGTATACTTTTCACTAGAACTCCTGGTCGATAACATTAAAAACATTTCTCATTTAATCTTTTCCCGATAACATTTTATAAACATTTCAACGACGGCATTTCTACAAGACACATTTCCTGGATAATATGATAAAGGTATTTTTTCCCCTGGTTGTTGTCCTCCCAGCTAATTGGATTATGTTATATTGTTTTGTTTTTTCCTGTGGTGTAAGGGGAGAGAAGGAAGGGCTGGGAGGTGTAAGGAGACAGAAGGAGGGGCTGGGAGGTGTAAGGAGACAGAAGGAAGGGCTGGGAGGTGTAAGGAGACAGAAGGAGGGGCTGAGAGGTGTAAGGAGACAGAAGGAGGGGCTGGGAGGTGTAAGGAGACAGAAGGAGGGGCTGGGAGGTGTAAGGAGACAGAAGGAGGGGCTGAGAGGTGTAAGGGGACAGAAGGAGGGGCTGGGAGGTGTAAGGAGACAGAAGGAGAGGCTGGGAGGTGTAATAAGACAGAAGGAGGGGCTGAGAGGGATGTTGTCACGCTGTAGTGCCAACGAGGTTCTGGTGTGTCAGCTGTTCCGTGTGTCAGCCCGAGAGTGTGAACAAGACGGTGGTGACGGAATGTTTGTTGATGATGTGGTCCAAAGATCTCGATCGGGTGTGTTTAGCCAGTGTAATGAGAGCTTTCTGTTATCCGACCGAGAGCCTTGTGTTATCCGGCTGAGAGCTTTCTGTTATTCGGTCGAGGCCCTTCTGTTATCCGGCCGAGAGCTTTCTGTTATCCGCCCGAGAGCTTTCTATTATCCGGTCGAGGCCCTTCTGTTATCCGGCCGAGAGCTTTCTGTTACCCGGCCGAAAGCATTCTTTTATCCGGCCGAGAGCCTTCTGTTATCCGGCTGATGGATATTTAAGGCATCTCAGGATTATATACTGAACCGATGATCAAAATTTCGTCGACAACTGTATCAATCACACACACACACATCCATCCATCTCACCTCCTCCTCTCCCTGTCCTCCCCTCCCCTTCCCCCTCTCCTTCCCTCCTCCCCTGAGATTAACACCACTCCTACTGTCAGATCCGCATTCATTATCATTTAATATTTTCTTCAGCCTTTTATCGTTGACTCACCCAGACTAAACGTGGTGAAGGCAGCTGCGATGATTCCACAGCCTCACCAACCAGCGGAGGGAGGGAGGGAGGGGGAGAAGGAGGGGGGAGGAGAAGGAGGGGAGGGGGACACGATTAAAGATTCATTCAAGGATTTCCTATCGGTCCTTTGTGTTCGCTAGACCAGTGTGCGAGGCTCTTAATGTGTTGTTGTTTGGGTGTGTGTGTGTGTGTGTGTGTGCTGTACTATATGTGTGTATATGTATGTGAGTGTACGTAGATGTGTATGTATGTATAGTCTTGTACATACACACACTAATTAAAGTTTTATAATGCAGGTCCTTTGTGTGTTTGATTACAGTCCACCTCGGTGACTCTGGGAACATTATTAACATGTACTGTACTTTGTAATCTCGTGGTACATGTACTGTTGAAGTAGTACACATTATGTACTGTACAGTCTTCCTCAACCATGATACACCGCGCGGTATCTGTAGAGAGGTAGTAACACGTAGAGAACTTGAGACAGTATATACATTTATCTGTCTCCTATGTCTCTCTCCATCTCTCTTTATCTATCTCATTGTATCTCTCTCTCTCTCTCTCTCTCTCTCTCTCTCTCTCTCTCTCTCTCTCTCTCTCTCTCTCTCTCTCTCTCTCCTTCCTTCTCTCTACCCCTCCTCTTCCTCTCCTCCTCTTGGGGACTCCACCACTTCTTGCCCATCACACAGAGAGCTATTCGTCGATAATTGGAACCAGAGCAAAGAACTGTATCCCGATTCTGTTTTTTTTGGGGGGGGGGGAGAGGGGGGGGTTGGTGGGGGTAGGGGGGGGAAGGGGGGTTGAGGGGGAGGGGAGGGGGGAAGGGGGGAAGGGGGGGGGTTGAAACGGAGAAAACTTTGTCCTCCTTCCTGGGATGAGAGCCAACAGTTTCATTGTTTGCTTGGCGATGACTTACGCTATTGTTTATCGGGATATTGTTTGATTTCCTTTGCTTTATTTTGCTTTGTTCTCCTTTGTTTTCCTTTGCTTATTTTACTTTGTTTGGTTTGGTTGGTTGGAAAGGGTGGAAAGGGGTCGGTATTATGTCACTGTTAACCTTTGTACCTTGGTTACTTTGGCGAGTCCTTCCTGTAGGTGAGTCAAGTCCTTCCTGTAGCTCAATAAGTCAGCTCTGACGTGAAGTTTAACGAAGAAATGCATGAAAACTGACACAAAACATTATTCCACTATGAAAGAAATAGTCAACGTTCAATTTTGATGCAACGAAATAAAAAAAAAATTGAATTATGTTAAACGATATCGGGGAGTCCCTTAAATGTTACAAAATATATCGGTGACGCAAGTTTGTTTCAGAATAAATCGGTGACACAAGTTTGTTTCAGAATAAATCGGTGACACGAGTTTGTTAAGGGTCAGGAGGTCAGGAAGGAGTGTGGAGAGGAGGTCAGGAAGGAGTGTGGGGAGGAGGTCAGGAAGGAGTGTGGAGAGGAGGTCAGGAAGGAGTGTGGAGAGGAGGTCAGAAAGGAGTGTGGAGAGGAGGTCAGGGAGGAGGTCAGGAAGGAGTGTGGAGAGGAGATCAGGAAGGAGTGTGGAGAGGAGGTCAGGAAGGAGTGTGGAGAGGAGGTCAGGAAAGGAGTGTGGGTAGGAAGAAGGTAAGGCAGGGAACCCTCGAGGCTGCAGTGGGTAGCAGCACTTGCACAATGGAGTGAAAAAGGGGCGGCGCGTCCGTGTTACCAAGCATACTCCGGCTGCGCATGAGCACCTGGCTTCCGGCTGCACCACCACGCCACTCTACTCACGGCTTTACTCCAATTTCTTCCCCTATCTCTCTTCCGAGTTCTCTAAATCGTATGTCCTATCGAAAATGAATCCCTTATCTGTGTAAAATCATCACTTAACAGAGTGCGGTAATGGGGATAATATGAATAAAGAGGAAGGAGAAGTAGATGGTGTGTATGACATCCTATAGCGGGCGAGGAGGAAGGGAAGGTGGCAGCCAACCAGCAGCTGTGGCTCAGTGTGGTGAGACCCCAGGACAAGGACGGGTGTGAGCGTTCCCGCAGTTCGCCTTCTACCAGGCCTACATATCTTAAAGCACACTAATAACCTCGTAGCTGGCTCCTATACCTAATGCCAGGCCGTCTCTGCCTAGTTTCGCCTTCCACAGCAAAGATCAAGGCTCCTTAGATAGCATACCGGATATCAAATATATAGATACCAGTCTGATAAAAAGGTAACGAAGTGGCCTTCATCGTTATTACCAGTAATTCTCGACCAATTCCAGGTCAGCAATATAGTGTAATGGTGCTAGAATAAGCTGTTGTATCATGCCTCGGTGGACTGTAACAACCGCAAAACTCGTGTCCGTGTAATTTGATGTTATAATCTCGAGTGATAATCCGACATGATCAAGCAATACCACAAGTGTCCATTAAGAGGAACTCATGAATAGAGAAAGATATAAATAAGGCTGTAAAACGAGGGAGGAGAAGGGTATATTAGTGGAAGATTTAAAGGAGGAGTAACATTATCTAGAGCACAACGGGAGGCGAGGAACGAACGAGTACTGTGTAATCTTCACAATGTGCGAGGTAAGTCAACCTACTGTGTAATAAGGCATGTAAACCCCCTAGTGATGTGTGGCGACGTCAAGTGCTTCATCCCCTAGAGTAGTTCACGCCTTTGGTACCATCGACTAGGACCTTTAAAGTAGGGTTGTAGAGTAGTAGTACTATGGTGTAGACGAGGAGCCTAGTAGGTCAGTGAGCTACCTACTACATCTGGCTCTACACTGGGAGGAGGAAGTAGGTAGATGGGTTTTTTATTTCATGTTATTTTATTTATTTTTTAATGCGTCAGTGGATAGATACATCTTTACTCAGCCATTAAGTAATAAAGAGGGTAAGGTAACTCTTCTCGGAAACCATTCATTAATGAGGTGGAGCTCCGTGTCTTTACCAAGTAGATACTTAACTAGTATTGGCCCTGTTAGGCTTATCCAAGTAGTCTCTTATTAGATACTGGGAAGCATAATCAACGAGGGATTATCTTCATTAGGATGTTACTAAATTACGTTGAGTGTTGGATGGGTGAGAATGGTTATAAAGAGCTGAGGTTCTGGTCTTTGTGGCACAGATCGTCTTTCTTTGTCATATGATTTGCAACTTGTGGATCTTTTTGCATTATGTTGGACTGATTCTCTGAAAAGTCAAAAATAATGTTGCTCAGGTTGTTCAAGTTTACCAGTGGGCTATTTAAACGCCGCGATGTTTGTTACGATTCACTTGTCACATTATATAGTATGTTATGTAACGAAATGGTGTAGATTATATGTACGACACAACCAACTGAATCTACAGTCGATTATAATCACTGTTTCCTCTTCCTCAAGACCTGCTGATCGTCTGTATACTTCGCTGTGTTGTGTGAGTCAGACGCACTCTCTTAGTACTGGTAATAGGTTAGGTTAGGTTAGGTTCACTGATACTGTAGACTGATCAATACTGAGAGGTCTTGTTTTAAAATTTATGTGCAAAACATCAAATGGGAATCCTCTTTCTGTCTGGGTACAGGAATCATCATTGAACACTTGTTTTAAAATGTAAGTGTTCAACAAGAGAAACAATCAGGTCCCTTTGTAGATCTTCTGATGAGCGTATGAGTTGAGCCAAGACCCGTCGTAGTTGACCCGTCGTAGTTGATTGTGCGATATATTAACTGAGTCTATGGCTGTATCATTTCAGAGACTGGTTGTGTATTGCAGAAACATTTATTATTTACGGATGGTGATGGTAATCTGTTTTAGAGCTTATACAGTATATATGGAACTCTTGTCTCGAGATTCTTGTAGACATGTTTTCAAGAACTTTATAGTAGCGTCGTGGGTGAAGGTTTATCTTGTAGCTGGGTAGCGGTGGCATCCAGTTCAAGCTAAGGTGGCGGCTTTCTTTGTGCTCCGTGGTAGTTGCAGCGTACTGTAGTGTTTTTAGTATAGACTACCAAAACGACCCTCAGTGGTGGTGTGTGAAGCTCGACCATAGCAGACGACGTTCCTACCGCTGTACTCCAAGCAACTCATCATTAAGTGTAATAAATTGTAATCACAGAGAGGAGTATTGACAGCTTGGTGTGCTTACTATTAATGAAAAGTTGTCACGAGCTATTTTCTTCTTGTTAAGGGAATAGCGACCCTACAGCCCTATATGCAAGGTCGTTTGGATTGAGTGTTTGGGTAATTTAATGTTTTTTCACAAGGTAAGAGCGACCATAATATCACCCTTAGCGTTAAGATCGATAAGAGTGACATTGCCTTATCGTGTTAAGTCCCCTTAGCTATTGACTTTTCTGTCTCGTGGTTCTGGAAGGTTGAGTTTTTACCTGCTGTGAATTACCATGTTAAGCCATTAGCAACAATTGTAAAGGGGCGTTTGTTGTACAATGAAGGTCTAATATTAAACCAATAGCCGGTGTCAGATAGAATATTGACCCCTATGGAAAAGTTACCCACGGGTCAGTTCTCTATTGTGGAAAGCTGAATATATCCACAGTTTATTTATTATACTTATAAGAAAGATACAGAATATTCATAAAATAACCGAACCTAACCTAACCCAACCTAACCGAACCTAACCTAACCCAACCTAACCGAACCTAACCTAACCCAACCTAACCTAACCTAACCCAACCTAACCCAACCTAATACTTAGTTATCTAAACAGTGTGCACATTCTACAAATTAAAGCAGATACTATATAGCCTATAGTGCCTACACCATGAAATATACATACAGTAATCTATACAGCATGTGTGTGTATGTAAATGGGACAGAGGCATTTTTCCACAAGGGGGGGGGGGGGCAAATACTGTATATAAACTAGAAAACTGACCTGGGATTCAGTTTTCCATGGGGTCATATTTTTTATATCACTAACTACCTTGTTCTCGTTAGTGTAAGATCGCTGGTACCGCAATAATGATTTTTGTGTTTACGTCTTTCAGTAAATTACGATCCACCTAAACCTAATAATGATATATTGTGACACTTGTAGTTGTGTGATCATCGTTAAGTCGTATGGACCAGGTGTTGGCAGAAGCAAGAAATAACTCAAATGTGATATCGATATAATGTCATAGTCAGTAGCTTAGAATGGATCAACTGAAGCTTAGACACCCCAGCTTTATTTCACCCTAACGATACCTAGGGGGTGATTTAGGTTAACGTTAAATTGGCTCTTCAGGTGAAAATTAATAAAACCTAGTGTGTGTAATCTTCAGATGATCCCCTTAGAACAAAGATGTCGCCCTTGTTATGAAGATTAATGTAAAAACGACTAATGAATTAAGATGATCACCCAACCTCATAAGGATGTACTGTTCCACTGAGCCTTATAAGGTATACTTTGTTCCACGTACTACACGCCTCAAAAAATATGCTCATATGTGAGACAATATGACATAACGGACGAAGGATTTTGACAACCCTACCGAGACAATAGGAGTTACAGTGTTCATTTTGAAATTCATCGAAGTGTTGTCGGGTTGGGAGTGCCGTCGGGTCGGGTTTGGGAGTGTTGTCGGGTCGGGTTGGCAGTGCTGTCGGGTCGGGTTTAGGGGTGTTTTCGGGCTGTCAGTGCGGTCGGATCCTGTTTGGCAGTGCTGTCGAGTCGGACTGGCAGTGCTATCGGGTCGGGTTTGGTAGTGCTGTCAGGTCGGGCTGGCAGTGTTGTCGGGGAGGACCTACTTGACGGGGATTAGTTTATTGTCTAGGCTGGGCAGGTGATCATATGGGTTGGTTGAGATGAACGGAATTGACTCGGGTGATTTAACTGGTTTAATCGAGGTGCCTAATCGAGTGTTCTCATGACCCTTCGGTACAAGGGTCACTGGACAGCGTCGTGTGTGTGTGTGTAGGCGAAGCAGGTGTTGTCTAGTCTCTCTCTCACCAGATACTGCAGGGTGTAGAAGGCGTTGAAGGAGGTGTAGTGGGGTTGGGGGAGGTGGAGGAGGTATAGGTGGGGTTAGGGGAGGTGTAGGTGGGGTTGGAAGAGGTGTAGGTGGGGTTAGGGGAGGTGTAGATGGGGTTGGAAGAGGTGTAGGTGGGGCTAGGGGAGGTGTAGGTGGGGCTAGGGGAGGTATAGGTGGGGTTAAGGGAGGTGTAGTTGGGGTTAGGGGAGGTGTAGGTGGGGTTGTGAGGTGTTGAGCGGTGTATGGAGGGGTTGGAAGGGGTGTCCGGTCTTGTTTATATTAGATGGGTCAACTGGTTTGGCTTGTTTAGAGGTGTTGACTATGTTTAGCGGCCCCGGCTGGCTATATTAAGGCATCAGTTGCTTGGCAGGGGTAGCGAGCCGTGCCTTAATGATGGGTATACCTTATATAGTTGACCTGATATGCTTGGCTAAGTCACCCAACTGGCCTGTTAGTCTCAGATACTTAATAGGATAAAGCCGTGGATAGTTTTGAAAAGGGAGGGATTTATTGTTAGCGAAAAAAAATGGTTCACCTGAAGATTAAACACTCCTGCTTATGTCACCAGATGATTACCCACCTTAACGTTACCCGAGGAGGTTAGGTTTGGTTAGATTAGGTTAGGGTAGGTTAGGTTAGGTTAGGTTAGGTCTGGTTAGGGTAGCTTTGTGTTAGGGAGTTTAATCATCACGTGAAATAAGCGAAGGTGTTTAATCTTTCAGTCTATTTCGCCGGGAATTTTTCAGCGTCAGGGAAAATAAAATTTTGGCTTTACCGCTCTGAAAAAAAAAAAAATTAATGTTTATTGAATTTTATATATTTATTAATGATATATAATGGAGTGTTTTTATTTTTACTCTTTTAATAAACACAGATTTTTTTATTTATGTTTGTTCTATAATATAACCCACCTTAGTGTGTTTGGTTAAGTTAGGTTAGTAATGACTGGAGTGTGTGGTAGCCTAGCTTACTCTACGATGATGTTTGGTTGTACTGGAAAAAATATATATCATGTTCTTGCGATAAAGATTCATCTGTTGACGGTTAATTGATATTTTTCTGAAATTTTACGCTGATTGTATCAATATTAGGGGAGGGAGGGTGGTGGTGGAGGGAAGTGAGTGTGGTGGTGGAGGGAAGTGAGTGTGGTGGTGGAGGGAAGTGAGTGTGGTGGTGGAGGGAAGTGGTGGTGGTGGAGGGAAGTGAGTGTGGTGGTAGAGGGGAGGGAAGTGGTGGTGGAGGTGGAGGGAAGTGAGTGTGGTAGTGGAGGGAAGTGGTGGTGGTGGAGGGAAGTGGTGGTGGTGGAGGGAAGTGAGAGTGGTGGTAGAGGGGAGGGAAGTGGTGGTGGAGGTGGAGGGAAGTGGTGGTGGAGGTGGAGGGAAGTGGTGGTGGAGGTGGAGGGAAGTGGTGGTGGGGGTGGAGGGAAGTGATGATGGAGGTGGAGGGGGAGGGAAGTATTGATGGTGGAGGTAGAGGGATTGTGGTGGTGATATTGATGGTGTGTAGTTGTGGTAATGGTGAAGATAAAATGGTAGAAAGTGACTGTTGGTGATAATGGTGGAGATTTCGAGTCTGTGGTGGTGAAAGAAGGTATAGTGTGATGGTGAAAGAAGGTATAGTGTGATGGTGAAAGAAGGTATAGTGTGATGGTGAAAGAAGCAGTATAGTGATGAAAGAAGGTAGTGTATAGATATGAAGGAAGAATTCATATATTAGAGAATAAAATGTACAATGATTTCCTTCAGATAATTTTTGATTAACACACATCATAAGACATCTCTCTCTCTCTCTCTCTCTCTCTCTCTCTCTCTCTCTCTCTCTCTCTCTCTCTCTCTCTCTCATATGTCTGTTTCGTGACTCATTTAATTCTATCTATGAAATTGGCTTCTTTGCGGGTCTGACTTTTACCGAGTTCTGTAAGCTTTACCGAGTTCTGTAAGCTTTACCGAGTTCTGTAAGCTTTACCGAGTTCTGTAAGCTTTACCGAGTTCTGTAAGCTTTACCGAGTTCTGTAAGCTTTACCGAGTTCTGTAAGCTTTACCGAGTTCTGTAAGCTTTACCGAGTTCTGTAAGCTTTAACGAGTTCTGTACAGCTTTACCGAGTTCTGTAAGCTTTACCGAGTTCTGTAAGCTTTAACGAGTTCTGTACAGCTTTAACGAGTTCTGTACAGCTTTAACGAGTTCTGTACAGCTTTAACGAGTTCTGTACAGCTTTAACGAGTTCTGTACAGCTTTAACGAGTTCTGTACAGCTTTAACGAGTTCTGTACAGCTTTAGGGATTGGTTTGTTATCTTCTAATCCCCTAAAAATAATTCGCGGTCTTTCCTAGTGACACGATCATTTCCAAGCTTAATCACTCGCTATTTTACACACACACACACACACACACACACACACACACACACACACACACACACACACATTTGTTAATTCATCGTTTCCAGCTACAATGTGAGTGTCGCCTCCCTCTCTCCCTCTCTCTCTCTCCTCCCTCACTCCCTCTCTCCCTCCCTCCCTCACTCCCTCACTCCTTCGCTCTCTCCCTCCCTCACTCCCTCCCTCTGTCTCCCTCACCCCTTCATTCCGCCCCTCCCTCTCTCCCTCCCTCACTCCCTCCCTCTGTCTCCCTCACCCCTTCATTCCGCCCCTCCCTCTCTCCCTCCCTCACTCCCTCCCTCTGTCTCCCTCACCCCTTCAGTCCTCCCCTCCCTCAAGACCTTAGCAGCGTGGCCCTCTAGCGGATTTTCTCCATAGTATTGTTGTTCTTTAGATGTTAATGTTTACCTCACATTACCGGGATGATGTTTACCTCACATTACCGGGATGATGTTTACCTCACATTACCGGAATGATGTTTACCTCACATTACCGGGATAACGTTTACCTCACATTACCGGGATAACGTTTACCTCACATTACCGGGATAATGTTTACCTCACATTACCGGGATAATGTTTACCTCACATTACCGGGATAACGTTTACCTCACATTACCGGGATAACGTTTACCTCACATTATCGGGATAATGTTTACCTCACATTACCGGGATAATGTTTACCTCACATTACCGGGATAACGTTTACCTCACATTACCGGGATAATGTTTACCTCACATTACCGGGATAATGTTTACCTCACATTACCGGGATAATGTTTACCTCACATTACCGGGATAATGTTTACCTCACATTACCGGGATAACGTTTACCTCACATTACCGGGATAACGTTTACCTCACATTACCGGGATAACGTTTACCTCACATTACCGGGATAACGTTTACCTCACATTACCGGGATAATGTTTACTTCACATTACCGGGATAATGTTTACTTCACATTACCGGGAGAATGTTTACCTCACATTACCGGGATAATGTTTACTTCACATTACCGGGATAATGTTTACTTCACATTACCGGGATAACGTTTACCTCACATTACCGGGATGATGTTTACCTCACATTACCGGGATAATATTTACCTCACATTACCGGGATAATGTTTACCTCACATTACCGGGATAATATTTACCTCACATTACCGGGATAATGTTTACCTCACATTACCGGGATAATGATGTTTACCTCACATTACCGGGAGAATGTTTACCTCACATTACCGGGATAACGTGTACCTCACATTACCGGGATAACGTTTACCTCACATTACCGGGAGAATGTTTACCTCACATTGCCGGGATAATGTTTACCTCACATTACCGGGATAATGTTTACCTCTCATTACCGGGATAATGATGTTTACCTCACATTACCGGGATAATGTTTACCTCACATTACCGGGATAATGTTTACCTCACATTACCGGGATGATGTTTACCTCACATTACCGGGATAATGTTTACCTCACATTACCGGGATGATGTTTACCTCACATTACCGGGATAATGTTTACCTCACATTACCGGGATGATGTTTACCTCACATTACCGGGATGATGTTTACCTCACATTACCGGGATGATGTTTACCTCACATTACCGGGATGATGTTTACCTCACATTACCGGGATAATGATGCTTATTATAGAAATGCGCCGGGACATTGTTTACCTTAGCGAATGGTGTGAGTGTCGTGTCTCTTGTGGAGTGAAGATTAATTCGTGGTCTACAATGAACTGGTGTAGTTATTCGTTCACCTGGAGATAATTAACAACGTGTCAGTGATTAGAAAGATTGGTTGTTTTGTAAATCTGATTCACATGTGAGGATTTATCATTCTCTCTCTCTCTCTCTCTCTCTCACATAGACTTAATCCGTAGGCAACAGTGAGATAAGTACCGTAAGTAGTAGTAGTAGGGAAGTTGTCTGAGAGAGTTTCCTCAGTCAACGGGGTAGCAGTAGGTAAGCTGGGTAATTAGCTCCCTGTAAATGGGTTAAGTCACTCGCAAGGTATATGCTAATTTGTTTAATAGTGTGAGAGACGTGGTTTATTTTTGGAGAGGCAATACTAGCGAGGACGGGGTGCTGACGTGGTTTATTTTTGGAGAGGCAGTAGTAGCGAGGACGGGGTGCTGACGTGGTTTATTTTTGGAGAGGCAGTAGTAGCGAGGACGGGGTGCTGACGTGGTTTATTTTGGAGAGGCAGTAATAGCGAGGATGGGGTGCTGACGTGGTTTATTTTGGAGAGGCAGTAGTAGCGAGGACGGGGTGCTGACGTGGTTTATTTTGGAGAGGCAGTAGTAGCGAGGACGGGGTGCTGACGTGGTTTATTTTGGAGAGGCAGTAGTAGCGAGGACGGGGTGCTGACGTGGTTTATTTTGGAGAGGCAGTAGTAGCGAGGACGGGGTGCTGACGTGGTTTATTTTGAAGAGGCAGTAGTAGCGAGGACGGGGTGCTGACGTGGTTTATTTTGGAGAGGCAGTAGTAGCGAGGACGGGGTGCTGACGTGGTTTATTTTGAAGAGGCAGTAGTAGCGAGGACGGGGTGCTGACGTGGTTTATTTTGGAGAGGCAGTAGTAGCGAGGACGGGGTGCTGACGTGGTTTATTTTGAAGAGGCAGTAGTAGCGAGGACGGGGTGCTGACGTGGTTTATTTTGGAGAGGCAGTAGTAGCGAGGACGGGGTGCTGACGTGGTTTATTTTGAAGAGGCAGTAGTAGCGAGGACGGGGTGCTGACGTGGTTTATTTTGGAGAGGCAGTAGTAGCGAGGACGGGGTGTTGACGTGGTTTATTTTGAAGAGGCAGTAGTAGCGAGGACGGGGTGCTGACGTGGTTTATTTTGGAGAGGCAGTAGTAGCGAGGACGGGGTGCTGACGTGGTTTATTTTGGAGAGGCAGTAGTAGCGAGGACGGGGGTGCTGACGTGGTTTATTTTGGAGAGGCAGTAGTAGCGAGGACGGGGTGCTGACGTGGTTTATTTTGGAGAGGCAGTAGTAGCGAGGACGGGGTGCTGACGTGGTTTATTTTGGAGAGGCAGTAGTAGCGAGGACGGGGTGCTGACGTGGTTTATTTTTGGAGAGGCAGTAGTAGCGAGGACGGGGTGCTGACGTGGTTTATTTTGGAGAGGCAGTAGTAGCGAGGACGGGGTGCTGACGTGGTTTATTTTGAAGAGGCAGTAGTAGCGAGGACGGGGTGCTGACGTGGTTTATTTTGGAGAGGCAGTAGTAGCGAGGACGGGGTGCTGACGTGGTTTATTTTGAAGAGGCAGTAGTAGCGAGGACGGGGTGCTGACGTGGTTTATTTTGGAGAGGCAGTAGTAGCGAGGACGGGGTGCTGACGTGGTTTATTTTGGAGAGGCAGTAGTAGCGAGGACGGGGTGCTGACGTGGTTTATTTTGGAGAGGCAGTAGTAGCGAGGACGGGGTGCTGACGTGGTTTATTTTGGAGAGGCAGTAGTAGCGAGGACGGGATGCTGACGTGGAGAGGCCGTGGTGGTGCTGACGTCCCTATCCCTACCATTTACAACGTCTATTCTCCAGTATCCATTAAGAGGTGATGGTGTGGGTCTGGCGTGATGGCAAATTAGATTTCCTGCATCTTCCAACCTTTCCTCAGTTCCTGTGCCTTAAGGCGGTGCCGTCAAAGAGGTGTCACAGCGCTGTCTCTAAAGCCCCTGTGTGTGTGTGTCTGTGTGTGAGTGTGTGTGTTATGGTCATGAAAGGTGTTCTAGATTACGAAAAGACATGAAAAAGATGACACTGGTTACTTAAATTATTTCCTATATTAATAAAAGTCAAAGAAACGATAAAATTACTTTTGACAACGATGAATGGACGAGCTTTGTGGGGACGTGCATTAACCCGAGAGTGACTGCAGTGACCAATCAGGGCTGATGTGTGGTACCAGTGACCAATCATGAGGAGGGATATTGTTGTTGATGTAAGATCGTCGGGAAACACCGGTAACCACACACTCAGCCACTTATAGAGCGTCAGTGCAAGTCGAGGTAAGCAAGGGTGCACAGTAAAGTATTGTCTAGTGCTCTTTCCGTGGAATATTTTTATATACACAATACCGAAAGGGAAAATAATTAAAGAAATAAATTCCCAGTGATTTTTTTTTATATATACAATGACTGAAGGACAAAAGAAAGTCACGATAATAATACATACTTTCGTAATGTTTAAGCGGCGGAGGAATAGGATTTGGTCAGAAGGTCGACGAAGTGAACTGAGGCGAGTTTGTTGGTGACACAGTATTAACATGGCCATTACTTGCTCACATTCTCTTCTTGCTCATAATTCAAGGCACTGGATGATGAATTTTAGGTCTTGTGTTTCATAAATATCACAAATTCTAAACTCTTAAGTAAACAGAAGAATTAATCGGGAACTATGGATAGAGGATTTATGTGTGATCTAGCAGCATTGTCCAGGAAAGATGGCTTGTTGGTTAGTAGGATTTAAATTTCGCCACGGTCAGCATTCTTAACTAACACGTAATATTTGAATGCATTTTAGGTACAGTGAGTATATTTTCATTATTATTTGTTGTGGAATAATCTGTAGTAGTGGTTAAATTGAGTATGTGTCGTACGATTCTCTTTCAAAATATGAAAGACCATAATAGTAATACGCTAGTAACTGAACGACAATCGTGGGCTATCATTAGTTACG
This sequence comes from Homarus gammarus, assembly GCA_958450375.1. Lineage (NCBI taxonomy): Eukaryota > Metazoa > Arthropoda > Malacostraca > Decapoda > Nephropidae > Homarus > Homarus gammarus. The sequence goes on along the minus strand of CAUDMG010002649.1, from coordinate 5,184,638 downwards.
CCATTTGTATAAATAACTCTCTGTATATACCTCCTTTGTATATATGGTGAACCAGTGTGAACATGTATGACGCCTTAACCCAATAGATTATATTCCTTAATCTAAACAGTTAATATTTATAACGCTAAAACTCGTGCCAAAGTATACAGTGTGCGTGCGTGTGTGCGTGTGCGTGCGTGCGTGCCAGTTACGAGGAAAAATTAACTAAGGAACCATTGAGACTATCCTGGTGGTTCCTTTAAGCGATAGATGTTAATACAGTAATCCTAGACGAAATCACCCAAATAATAGTGACTTAAGTTAGAAAAAAATAAAACTTAACTTACACCTCCTGCAAACACCTTACCATACCATAGCGTCCTGCCAAGTTACCTTAAGTAGTGCTTCTAATTCAACATTACCTAACGTACTCGTAGATAATATAACAACATTTGAGTGTATTAATCCATAAGACACACACACACACACACACACACACATATATATATATTGGGTAGAGTTATGTTAGTAAATAGTTCGGATATAATTGATTCGAATCCATTTGTTACCGACTCCTGCTAAATTGTCCTAAGTATCCCACGAGTTTATAAATGTTTACATAAAAATTAACTCACTGTAGAAATGTTTAGGATTTGTGTTAATTCGTTATTTTTTGTGTTTTGTTTTTTCGTAGTTTATGATGTGTAAGAGTTATTTAATTTTTGTCGTTAGTAGAAACAATAGATTTTATTCACGCCACTCGTCACACAAATGGTGGTTATGGATGGAGTCGTGTTGAGGTGATTATGGTCGTTTGTTGTATATTAAACGTATGGTGATTTTTTTTTTATAATTGTGTGTGTGTGTGTGTGTGTGTGTCAGTCAGTTTGAGGTTTAAATGCACACACCATCCTCCTACACATATTTCCACACGCATGTATCCATATACACACACACACACACGCACGCACGCACACGCACACTCATTTTGGTAATGGACCTTTTACCTGTGGCTTACCTGTGTGTCTGAGTAATGAGACTAAGGCAGTGGTCACTCGGGTGTCTTCTCCCCTTACAGCAATAACACCACACCTGGAGCACCACACCTGGAACACCACACCTGGAACACCACACCTGGAGCACCACACCTGTAACAATAACACTACACCTTAGATTAAATTGTACATCAGGTGGCTAATTTTTTGGGTGTTCTGACCCTCCCTTCCTACAATTTCCATTATTTTTTATTTTTTTCCTTCTCTCTTCCTTCTTTTTTCCTTCCCGTTCTTTCTCTTTCCTCTCCTTTTTCCTTCCTTTCTTCATTTTTCCCCCCTCCTCTCTCTATCTTCAACTTACTTACCCCCTTAAACAGGTATCTTCATTTGATTACTTTCCTCGTGGACAAAATACCGTGATAATTTACCTGGGCAGTGTAAAGGTGTGTTGTGGTCAAACTACAATCCTCTCAGGTAATGTAGTGAATAGTAACACACACACACACACACACACACACACACTCACACACACACACACACACACGCACTTCATCAGCACATATCACTGGTGTTGACATTGCCGTTAATTATCTTGTATTGGGAGAGAGAGACAGAAAGAGAGGGAGGGAGAGAGAGAGAGAGAGAGGGGGGGGAAGTGCCTACCTTCCTCCCCCCAATATCTCTTCCTCCCGACGTCAGATAAAACTGTATGGTTGAATATAAAAGGTGTGTGTGTGTGTGTGTGTGTGTGTGTGTACTCTCAAAGGTTCGTATAGTGAAACAATATTATTTTACCCCTTAACTCCATCTGACATATTATATAAAGGCTATATCTCCCTCAAAGACAAAACAAAAAAAAAACGATTCGAACAAATAAACGAAATATAGTAAACAAACAACAGAAGTGACAGATTCTATGAACAAACTTTGTCAATTAAAAAAAAAAAATCTGAACTGGCGAGATCTGGCAATTCCACATGACGTCAGCTGTTACATCACAATGACGTCACCACATCGGTTCCTATAGGTCGCGAGGAGAATTAAAACCAGCCAATAGGGTAAAGCCGTCACTAGTTTTATGCCATTGGCCATTTTTTTCCCCCTCGGAGGGTTTAAAATCCAATACAAACGGGATTTACATTCAACATGGCATGTATATTGGCGGGGATTCGAACCCACATACCCGGGATTAGTAGGGAATTATTATGGTAACTGAGAGCTTAAATTATGACCAATAACACAACACGTACACTGTGGTATTAGTGTGTGTGTGTGTGTGTGTTTGGGGCCATCATTCACTCGTTATCAGGGGTGTGTGTCAGGTCGGTCGCCTTCACTGACAGATATTAAGAAGAGTTTGAGGAAATATTGCTTTTTTTTTTTTTATTTTTTTTATTCCTGACCGTTGAGTAGGATGCAAACAGAAGCAGGTGAAGATTAGGCACCCTATTTTTATTTCAGCAGGTGATTTAAACGTCCCAATGCCTCTAGAGGGGGTAGGTTAGGTTAGGTGAGGTCAGGTTAGGTTAGGTCAGATTAGGTCAGGTGAGGTGAGGTTAAAGTATGTCAGGGTGTCTAATCGTCATGTGAAAAGGGGTGACTAATCCCCAGGTGCATCAGATATTATACCGCTATTATGATCTAATTACCACACTAACTCTGACAATCTTTACCTCACAATTCGGTAAATTTTTCTTAACTCGGAAACACCTTTTTTGGAGGTCTGAAGGAGGGAGTGAAGGAGGGGTGAAGGAGGGAGTGAAGGAGGCTTTTTTGTTGCAGGTAAAAGAGTTGGAAAGTTGGCGAAATTCCCGTTCAATCAACTTCTTATATACTTGAGGCTCTGAAGACGCGAGCGGCTGGGTCTCTCCTCCCCTTCCTTCCCCTTCTTCCCCTTTCCATCCTTTTCCTTTCCCTCATTTCCATCCTCCTCCTCCTTCTTACCCTCCACTTTCCTCCTCTACCTTCAACCATCCTCGCCCTACCAGCCTCCACCTTTTCCTCCTTTACATTTCCCTTACATTTCCCCTAACCTCCCCTATCCTTCTTCTACCCCCCCCCCCCCTTTCCACCTCCTCCTCTCTGCTAGGTGGTGGAATGGGTACAAGAGTCGCCACGTAGGGATAATGTCACTTGCAGCACACTTCAGCTTACACTACTGTCGACCCCCACCCTCACCCCACCACCCTCACCCCACCCCACCCCACCACCCTCACCCCACCACCCTCACCCCACCCCACCCCAACCACATCAAAATACGCGTAAAGTTACCTGGAAACGTGATGGTGTTGGAGCCTGTGTTGCCTCCACTTAACTCTCTCTCTCAACTTCGTATAGAATTCTTGGCGCTCTTTCCTCCTGCCTCGACACGCACACTAGGAGTAAAATATCTCAGTTGTTTTTGTTGTTGTTTTGGTGTGTTTACGTGGGTGTTTCTGCGGTCAGAATTTTCAAGGGTGTGAGGTCTTCAGTGGGCCAGGATCTTCTTCAGTGGGCCAGGATCTTCTTTAGTGGGCCAGGGTCTTCTTCAGTGGGCCAGGGTCTTCTTCAGTGGGCCAGGGTCTTCTTCAGTGGGCCAGGGTCTTCTTTAGTGGGCCAGGGTCTTCTTTAGTGGGCCAGGGTCTTCTTCAGTGGGCCAGGGTCTTCTTCAGTGGGCCAGGGTCTTCTTCACTGGGCCAGGATCTTCACTGGGCCAGGATCTTCACTGGGCCAGGGTCTTCAGTTGGCCACAGTCCGTAAACAAGAACCACTCAGTCATAACCTCCTTTACCCTAAACAGCAACAACAAACAAAAACAACAAATCACGTCACAGTTGGCGGGACAGGTGAGAAGCCTCATTACAGGTGGATGTTCTTCAAAGGACTCCCCTGATTGGCTCAAAGTGGACCAGGTAACATTGTCGTGTGGGTGATGAGAGCGTCTACTGTTTCTAACGAATTGCTGCACACACACACACACACGGCAGAGGGCCCAGTGTGAGTGGAGTTAGAAGGGTGACTGGTGTGTGTGTGGGGGGGGGGGGTGACTGGTAGTGTTATTAGAGAGGTGAGTGGTGTTAGACTGTTAGAGGGTCGATTGGAGAGTGGTGTTAGAAGAGTGAGTGGTGTTAGAGGGGTGACAGGCGAGTGGTGTTAGAAGAGTGAGTGGTGTTAGAGGGGTGACAGGTGAGTGGTGGTCACCCAGGGGGAAAGCGCTCCACCGTGTGTGACACATATATGATGTGATTACAGAAAAGTGTTGCCAGAGTGACCTAATTTACGACTTGTTGGCATGACACACACACACACGCGACCTGAATTGCAATACTATTTGTTAGGTCACACGACGTCCCTTCTCCTCCCCCTCCCACCTCCCCCTCCCACCTCCCCCTTCCGCCATCGTCCCTCAGAGAATGTCACTCCGTCAACTTAGTAAACAATGTTCACTACAACACGATCAGGCAATTAATGTGTGACGGCAGATTAACTTAAGACTCTTAATCAATACATGGTAGCTTGATTGTGCCTTTGAGGGGGGGGGGGGGGAGGATGGCACATGAAGAGCGCAACACGTGCATAATGTTGTAGAGGCGTTGTTAAGACCGAGTGATGGTGGTAAGGTGATGTATCACAGGTGACGGATGAGGGCTTGGGGGGGGGAGGGGGGTAGGAGGTGTTGTAAGAGGGAGGGGAGGGGGTCAGACGGGGGTGGTGGGAGGGGAGATGGAAGAGGATAGAATGGAGGGGAAGGAAGAGAATGAAAGGGAAAGGAGGAGGAAGAGATTGTGTATTAAGAGGGAAGGAGGGGGGGGGGGGCAGTTGGAGCAATAGGAGGGCTAACGAGGAAGGGGCGTGGGGGAGGGGGGAAAGGAGGAGTGGGGAGAGGAAGGAGTTGGGGGGGAGAGAAAGGAGGAATATGGAGAGAAAGGAGGAGTGGGGAGAGAAAGGAGGAATGGGGAGAGAAAGGAGGAGTAGGGAGAGAAAGGAGGAGTGGGGAGAGAAAGGAGGAGTGGGGAGGATAGACTATAGTGGGTAGGAGTCTCTTACCTGTAGGAGTTACCTAATGAAGGATGCAGATGAGAGAGAGAGAGAGAGAGAGAGAGAGAGAGAGAGAGAGAGAGAGAGAGAGAGAGAGAGAGAGAGAGAGAGAGAGGTTCAATAGTGGCTTTTGTTCGCGGTGAAACGCTTCCTGCCAAGATTTATCGTGATGTAGTCGCTGGTATTGTTTGCCAGGAGAGACAGAGGCGGCAGCGGCGACGTCCTTTTAGAAATCTTACACAAGTCATCTGTGTTTTGCAAGACGTCCCGTGGCGGTATGTTATGGTGCTGGGTATATATAGTGTAATAAGCTGGTGACGTAAACAAGTACTGCAGTATATTTGATTTTGACCTAACCCAACCCAACCCACGAGGTAAGCTTGAGGGTGTTTAATGATCAGGTGATATAAGCTGGGAACTAAGCTTCAGGTGATCCAAGAAATATTTTATTATTGTTTTATTTTGATCTTTCTGGTGAATTATTGTTATTTTTTCGTTATTTCTTGTTTTGATTCTTGATTAGGTGTCTTTTGTGGGGCAGATTTGATGCTTTTGTTTATTTTATTTTACTTTTTTGTTTGTTTTGGTAAATATCTTTTGTACTAAGACTGATTTTTTATCTGAGGAAAGTGGATGTGCTCTCTCTCTCTCTCTCTCTCTCTCTCTCTCTCTCTCTCTCTCTCTCTCTCTCTCGGGTTGGTAATTTTTGGTCACTGCCACGTCGAATCATCTCTGGGTCCCCGAGAGAGGACTTGTAAACCCCATTCTAGCAACAGCGTGACCCGGTTATAGAGAGAAGCTCGTTAGTGTAATTACCGGGGAGCGACAGCCCATTACCTACTCTGATAGCTTCTTATATCAAGGCTGGATGTCGTTACTATGGCCCATTTGCCTGATATTTCCCCACGGCTAGGGGTCAAATTTCTGGCCATGTGTCCGCTGCTCTATCCTGTTCTTCTCCTCCTCGCTGGTGGCCACCCAATAGTCACCTGGCCAGCCTCTATTCCACTAGGCCATCCACCTGCCTGTCCATCCATCCACCTGCCTAGCTATTCACCCAATTGGTTTACCCACTCTTCTGCCCATCCATCCATCCATCCACTCACCCACCCACCTACCTGCCCAGCTATTCACCCATCTGGCTTACCCACTCTCTTGGCCACCCACCCACCCACTAGGCCACCCTCAAGCTTCCACCCCCCCCCCCCCCCCAACCCTCTCCCGTGTCTGGTGTACTGCGGGGCCCCCAGACTAACACACACAGGCCCCTTGGTGTCACAGGGGCTCTCTCAACCGTGATGGGTCGCAGGAGAAAGTTTCTAAGAGGACGATAAGTGGTCACCGTATCGAGGATTGTGGTGAGTTGTGTAGTGGAAAGAAATGTTAGTTAGGTTGAATAAATGGGTGAGAGAGAGGAGGGTGAGAGGGGAAGGGAAGGGAAGGGAGAGGGAGAGGGAAAGGTCACTGGTGTTCCTGGGACGTGTTTTATTAGGGTGGCCGTAGAAGAAAAATCCATAGCGCCCCCCCCCCCCTCGTCCTGCCAGCCACCACGATTTTTGACTCGTGTGTGTGTGTGTGTGTGTGTGTGTGTGTGTGTGTGTGACTCCTGTATAGTTTGTGTTGTTTTCAATCCAAATTTAGTAAGAGTTATGTTGCTCTTTTACTTATATATATTTTTTATACTTAAGACAGTTGTAAATTGAACCTACCTGTTTGTAAATATTAATTATATGTATATTAAAACCACCTGTGTGTGTGTGTGTGTGTGTGTGTGTGTTGTGTGTTTTTTCCACCTACATACTTCGAAATTCTGTCGACTTGTTTTCATTTTCATTTTAGAATATTCTCCAGTTAAGGTTTTCATATGCGGTGGTAACAAACACGTTGAGATAAATGGTCTGATACGTACGGTAGTGTCTGTCTGTCTGTCAGTCAGTATGTCGCCGGCAGCCTACACTACGTAATGTAATAAAGTGAAACAGTTAGTATAATACTGTACCTCATTTTGGGCCAATCATTGCCCTCAGCGCTCGGTAAATGTTGCTATGATTCGCTATTTATCATACACGTTGGCACACACACACACACACTTTCAATCTGTGTGTGTAGGTCAGTGTACACCAGTCAGTAGTCAATAAGAACAGTCACCGGTCTGTTCAGTCAGCAGCTGGGGGAGTGGGGGTGGGACGTAGGGGTGGTGTGTAGGGGTGTTCTGTAGGGGTGGTGTGAGGGGATGGTATGGTGTGGGTAGTGTGTAGGAGTGTGGTGTGGAGCCTGTCAATAGTGCCCTGGACCCTCCTCTTCCCCTAACACAGTAAAATCAGCCCAGGAAAGGTAAGAAATGCATTGGGGCAGCAACCACCTCTCTTGCAGCCAGACCTGGACGTAACTAGGGGGAGGGAGGGGGGGGGAACTTACTACACCTGTCCCCTCTCCTCCCCTCCCCCATTCCCTCTCCTCCCCTCCACAGCCCCCCATTCTTTCTCCCCAACCTCCCTTATCCCCCCCTCCATTTACTTCCTCACCACAACCCCCTTTCCCTTACCTCTCCCCCCTTCCCCCTCCCCTCCCCCTTCCCCCTCCCCTCCCCCTTTCCCCCTCCCCTCCCCCTTTCCCCCTCCCCTCCCCTCCCCTCCCCAGACCAACACTCAAGGGTTGACCATCCATGAAACTTGTAGTAGAGTCACTAATGAGCATTAAAAAAAAATCATTGTGTGTACCAGCCTTGCCACCCAGCCCCGCCACCCATCCCCGCCACCCATCCCCGCCACCCAGCCACGCAACCCAGCCTCGCCACCCAGCCCCCGCCACCCATCCCCGCCACCCAGCCACGCCACCCAGCCTCGCCACCCAGCCCCCGCCACCCAGCCCCGCCACCCAGCCTCGCCACCCAGCCCCCGCCACCCAGCCCCGCCACCCTGCATCGCCACCCTTCACCACTATTTACTGCTTCACTTGCGGTATACTGTATATGATTCTTTCTCCCTCCCTCCCTCCCTCTCCTCTCCTCTCATCCTCCCACCGTCTGAACTTCCCTCCCTCCCTCCCTCCCATCTCCTCTCCCTCTCCTCTCCCTCCCTCCCTCCCTCTCTTCTCATCCTCCCACCGTCTGAACTTCCCTCCCTGCCTGCCTCCCTCCCTCCCTCCCTCCCTCCCTCCCTCCCATCTCCTCTCCCTCTCCTCTCCCTCCCTCTCTCTCCCTCCCTCCCTCCCTCCCTCCCTCCCTCCCTCCCATCTCCTCTCCCTCTCCTCTCCCTCCCATCTCCTCTCCCTCCCTCCCTCCCTCCCTCCCTCCCTCCCTCCCTCCCATCTCCTCTCCCTCTCCTCTCCCTCCCATCTCCTCTCCCTCCCATCTCCTCTCCCTCCCTCCCTCCCTCCCTCCCATCTCCTCTCCCTCTCCTCTCCCTCCCATCTCCTCTCCCTCCCATCTCCTCTCCCTCCCATCTCCTCTCCCTCCCTCCCTCCCTCCCTCCCTCCCTCCGTCCCACCTCTTCTCCCTCTCCCTCCCTCCCTCCCTCCCTCCCTCCCTCCCATCTCCTCTCCCTCTCCTCTCTCTCCCATCTCCTCTCCCTCCCTCCCTCCCTCCCTCCCATCTCCTCTCCTCTCCCTCCCATCTCCTCTCCCTCCCTCACTCCCTCCCTCCCTCCCTCTCTCTCTCCCTCCCTTCCTCCCTCCCTCCCTTCCGTCCTCCCTTCCTCCCTCCCTCCCTCCCTCCCACTCCTCTCCCTCTCCTCTCCCTCCCTCCCTCCCTCCCATCTCCTCTCCCTCTCCTCTCCTCTCCCTCCCTCCCTCCCTCCCTCCCACCGTCCCACCTCCTCACCCTCTCCTCTCCCTCCCTCCCTCCCTCCTCCCTCCCTCTCTCTCCATCTCTTCCTCTCCCTCCCTCTCCCTCCCTCCCTCCCTCCCTCCCTCCCTCCCTCCCTCCCTCTCTCTCCCTCCTTCCTCCCTCCCTCCCTCCCATCTCCTCTCCCTCTCCTCTCCCTTCCTCCCTCCCTCCCTCCCATCTCCTCTCCCTCTCCTCTCCTCTCCCTCCCTCCCTCCGTCCCACCTCCTCTCCCTCTCCTCTCCCTCCTCCCTCCCTCCCTCCCTCCGTCCCACTCCTCTCCCTCTCCTCCCTCCCTCCTCCCTCCCTCCCTCCCTCCCTCCCTCCCATCTCCTCTCCCTCCCTCCCACCCTCCCTCCCCCAGCCGGTGTGGTTGACGGGATGTTACTATGTGTGGCACTGCTAAGTAAATATTTATGTCTAAACTAAGGTATTGGGGAGGTCGCCGTCAGCACCAGCCTGGGGGGGGGGGGGGGAGACGGGAGGACAAGTGAGAGAAGCAGGGGAGAGAACAAGGTGAGGGAGAGAGCCGGGAGGACAAGTGAGAGAAGCAGGGGAGAGAACAAGGTGAGGGAGAAGGATCAGTAGGGGGCGGAAGTGAGGAGGAGAGAGTCGTGTGGGATGCTTCTTTAATCCCTCCCTATTAAAGCTTCACTTCCCTCCCTATTAAAGCTTCACTTCCCTCCCTATTGACTTAAAGATGATATATTTGTCTACTATTTTTTCTTTGTGGAGAGAGAGAGAGAGAGAGAGAGAGAGAGAGAGAGAGAGAGAGGAATGGACGGAGGGAGGGAAGAAATGGAAGGATGGTAGGTAGAATTGAG
>CAUDMG010002649.1:5100000-5170000 GCA_958450375.1 Homarus gammarus | reverse complement strand
CAGGTGGGTGTTGGTTGTGAAACGTGGCGACAGGAGACCGTAGAGTTTTGCCACGTCACGGTTCCTGTCCTTGTTATGTGAGGCCTTCTGTGTCCTCTCCTCCGTCAGCTGTAGACTAAATTGGTGAGGTTTGTTATGTATTACACTCTGAGTAACTATACCTGTAGATGTTGACGCCGATAAGATAATACTACTGACTGAATGTGGGGATATTATTGGTAAGTTTTTTGTTAATGGTGATTAGTTGGTTAGGTTAGGTTGGGTGTAGTTTCCTAGGGTTAGGTTAGGTTTCGTTCGGTCTATTTTAGGTTGCGTAAAAGTGGTCTTCGGGAGTGAATGTTTGTATAGCGGTCACCAGTACAAGGAGTGGTGGTGAGCGAGGCGGGTCACCAGTACAGGGAGTGGTGGTGAGCGAGGCGGGTCACCAGTACAGGGAGTGGTGGTGAGCGAGGCGGGTCACCAGTACAGGGAGTGGTGGTGAGCGAGGCGGGTCACCAGTACAGGGAGTGGTGGTGAGCGAGGCGGGTCACCAGTACAGGGAGTGGTGGTGAGCGAGGCGGGTCACCAGTACAGGGAGTGGTGGTGAGCGAGGCGGGTCACCGGTACAGGGAGTGGTGGTGAGCGAGGCGGGTCACCAGTACAGGGAGTGGTGGTGAGCGAGGCGGGTCACCGGTACAGGGAGTGGTGGTGAGCGAGGCGGGTCACCGGTACAGGGAGTGGTGGTGAGCGAGGCGGGTCACCGGTACAGGGAGTGGTGGTGAGCGAGGCGGGTCACCGGTACAGGGAGTGGTGGTGAGCGAGGCGGGTCACCAGTACAGGGAGTGGTGGTGAGCGAGGCGGGTCACCAGTACAGGGAGTGGTGGTGAGCGAGGCGGGTCACCAGTACAGGGAGTGGTGGTGAGCGAGGCGGGTCACCAGTACAGGGAGTGGTGGTGAGCGAGGCGGGTCACCAGTACAGGGAGTGGTGGTGAGCGAGGCGGGTCACCAGTACAGGGAGTGGTGGTGAGCGAGGCGGGTCACCAGTACAGGGAGTGGTGGTGAGCGAGGCGGGTCACCAGTACAGGGAGTGGTGGTGAGCGAGGCGGGTCACCAGTACAGGGAGTGGTGGTGAGCGAGGCGGGTCACCAGTACAGGGAGTGGTGGTGAGCGAGGCGGGTCACCAGTACAGGGAGTGGTGGTGAGCGAGGCGGGTCACCAGTACAGGGAGTGGTGGTGAGCGAGGCGGGTCACCAGTATAGATCGAGCACTACAGGTGGTGTGCGGGGCCGCCTTCACCACCGTGAATACATTAATACATGATACAGTGTGTGAGGCTGATGATACAGTGTGTGTGAGTGGCTGATGATACAGGGTGTGTAGGGCCGGGTACACATGCTGGCTGTACTTAGTATCTATCACTGTGTTAAGGCTTTGACTCCTTTATTGATGATACCGTCATGACTGTACCGCTATTGATTGTGTGTGTGTGTGTGTGTGTGTGTGTGTGTGTGTGTGTCCCTCGCGTGAGCTGTGGTACAACACGCTACCCTCTATCATCGATAATATTTTTTTCTATTTCAAGCCATAATCATCACATAAAGAACACGACGTTACAGTTAAATCTTTCAAAGAGTCAATTTCCCATATTTTTTGACGTGTCTTTGGGCCTTTAGCTGTGGAGAGTTCTACTGAGGGATGCGTTCTTGATGCCACTGTCTCGACCTGATGCTTGACCGAGGCGTTTACTCCTGTGTGTGTGGGTGAGGGGTGAGCCTCATGGTGTGTGACGCCTAAATACGCTTCTCGTCTGACTAAAGTGCTGAGATCAGGTACAAGTTGAGGCTCTGTTACGATAGTTGAAGGTCACAGGTAAAGGTTAAAGGTGAAATTTGTCTTTGAATTTCATAATGTTTCAAGGTAATTTGTTCTCCCGTGTTGGTGCTTTCTGTGTGTTGGGGGCGGGGAGGGTGGGGGTGTATCGTGGTGGTTGGCAGGAGTGTGGTGGTGGGTGGCAGAAGGGTGGTGGTGGGTGGCAGGGACTTTAGCACAAACTGTGTTAATTGGCCCGGTGTCCTCCATACACCATTTACACCCCCTCCCCCCGTTACCCCTCTCCCAACACCCAACCCTCCTCTTGTCTGCCCGGGCAGAACCTACGCCCGTTGATCCTCACACTTTTCCACCGGGTTTTGGACGCCTTGATAGCGGTTTACGGCGCTTATGATGAAATGGCGAGGCAGCGAGCGAACTAGTGTCCCGGGGAGTACTTATTGAAGACTCGGCTTTTGTTTGGTGCAGCGCTACCGTAGAAGGCGGTAGATGGGGGCGCGCCCCTGGTGGTGAGGACGACCCTCCTCCGTCTGTGGAAGACTTTTAACATCCCTGGCTGGTGGGAAGTGGCGGGTTAGGCAGTGGACGGTGGGAGGGGGAGTTGGGTAATGACGGAAGATGGTGTAAAATATAAGAAAATGTGTGTGTGTGTGTGTGTGTGTGTGTGTGTGTGTGTGTGTGTGTGTGTGTGTGTGTTTAGGCGGTGGGGTCGTCGGCGTGAATGTTGTTGACACTAGAGGCCTTAATCCACCACCTTAAGAGGAGGTATTCAAGAGCGACTCAGTTGGTGGTCGAGCTAATGATTGCTCCGTTAGTGTGTGTGTGTGTGTGTGTGTGCGCGCGCGCGCGCGCGCCAAGTACAATGGGGGGAGAGAGGCGAACCTATAAGCTAGCCTAAATATTCTTTGGAAAGGCTGGCGGATTCAACCCAACCCAACCTCCAGCCAGTCAACGATAGCCTCCCCTTCACCATGATAACCAAAACACTCGCTTCATGACAATAACTGAATCAAAGAACCGGGTCAGTATGTTATTAGTCTATGGAGCGAGGGTCATACACAGCTTCACTCGTACTAACCTAACCTAACCTAACCTAACACAAGGAATATCACACACGGGGTCAGGATGTTTTAGTCGCCGCCAGTTAACTGTACTCATGTGATTGGCACTGTACTCGAAGGAATTGGCACTGTACTCATGTGGTTGGCATCAAGAGGCTGGTATTGTACTCAGAGGAGTTGGCACTGTACTCATGTGGTTGGTATTGTACTCAGAGGGGTTGGCACTGTACTCATGTGGTTGGCATCAAGAGGCTGGTATTGTACTCAGAGGGGTTGGCACTGTACTTAGGGTACCAAGTAAAAAAACAAAACAATATCTAGGGAATATTTCGTTATGGGAGGTGAGGGTGTGAGAATGGCCCCTGGTCCCTGGCATTGGAAAATTAATTACTATTACAATACTGTTGAAGTTATTGGCGCTGTGATTGTGCTGTGATTATTCTGTGATTGTGCCGTGATTGGGGGATGTAGCTAGTTAATGTTACAACTATAGTTCATCTCTCTTGAATTGTGATTTTTTTTTTGTTTTGTAATTGAGTAAGGTGGGTGAGTGGGTGAGGGAGTTGGTTGGGTGAGTGGGTGAGGGAGTTGGTTGGGTGAGTGGGTGAGGGAGTTGGTTGGGTGAGTGGGTGAGGGAGTTGGTTAGGTGGGTGAGGGGGTTGGGTGGGTGGGTGAGGGAGTTGGTTAGGTGGGTGAGGGGGTTGGGTGGGTGGGTGAGGGGGTTGGGTGGGTGGGTGAGGGAGTTTGGTGGATGAGGGAGGTGGGTGGGGCGACTGAGGCAGAGCATCTATGCCCTCACCTAACCTAACCATTATTGATCAGTGACTGCGATATTCAGTTCGCGTTCGCCTCTCCTGACTGTCTGAGATATGATGTTAGGTTAGGTTAGGTCAGGTCAGGTTAGGTTAGGTTAGGTTAGGTTAGGTCAGGTTAGGTCAGGTTAGGTGAGGTTAGGTTAGGTCAGGTTAGGTTAGGTCAGGTCAGGTCAGGTTAGAAGTAATGATAATAGTGGTGGTGTGACTTGTATTGTTTCAAACTTTCACTACCCTTCATGCACACACACACACACACACACACACACACACACACACACACACACCTGGAGTTTATATTGGGTGTTTGACAGACCAACACACTGACAGGAGAGGGGGAGGTAAAGTCGAACCATTGTACTCGACAGCTTCGATTCTGATAAGATGAATGTGTGACGATGGTGGTATTGTGTTGGTGATGGTGTGTATTGTGTTGGTGATGGTGTGTATTGTGTTGGTGGTGGTGTGTATTGTGTTGGTGATGGTGTGTATTGTGTTGGTGATGGTGTGTATTGTGTTGGTGATGGTGTGTATTGTGTTGGTGATGGTGTGTATTGTGTTGGTGATGGTGTGTATTGTGTTGGTGATGGTGTGTATTGTGTTGGTGATGGAGACAGAATCCTTCCCCCTCCTCATTTCCCCCTCGTCAGGTTCCCTCACTAAGCCTCCCTTCCCTCCCTGTCAGTTCATCTCCCTCCCTCTCCCTTTATGGCATTAAAGGGAGCCACTCCCCTCTTCCTCCCTCATTCAGTGTTTCCCTTCCTCCTTACTACCTCCTTCACCTATCCCTCCCTTTCCCCCCTTTCATCTGACCCTCCCTCCCTCCCTCCCTTCCTTTTGTCTTCCTCACCTGACCCCTGACCCTTCCTCCCCTCCCCTCACGTCCCCCTTACCCTTCCTTCACCCCCCTTACCCTTCCTTCACACCTCCTCTCCCCCTCTCCCTCATCTCCCTCATCTGATTATATCCTTCCTCCTTCAGGCTTCCCTCACACGTCCTCAGACCTCCACCACCACTCGGGATCAGGTGGAGGGGTGGAAGGGTGTGTGGAGGGGTGGAGAGGTGTGTGGAGGGGTGGAGAGGTGTGTGGAGGGGAAGAGAGGTGTGTGGAGGGGTGGGGGGGGGATGACTACCTAACAGAGTATTAAGTAGTCATTTACAACCCGGCGACTCGATCTCCATATTGATGAGTCTCTTTTGTGAAGTCCCCGTCACCTACTGTCCCTCTCCCTGGTACTTTCTAAAGACAGTGCCACCTACTTTCTCTGTCCATTTCACCTCCTTACTTTCTTAAGACTGCACCTACTTTCTTAAGACAGTGGCACATACTCTTCCTGTCCAGTCCACATCCTTGATACTTTAAGACAGTGACAGCTACTTACCTCCTTTAATACGTTTTAGCCACTGGCTTTCGTTGTAAAATAATGCTACTGTCCCCTACTACTTACTGCTCCCAATAGTGACGACCCCTTACTACTTACCATGAGACATTATTAAGTAAGTGGCATTTGTCAAGGAAGTGGCATTTTTTCGTTTTGTCCACTTATTGCCATTTATTCCTATGGCCAAGCTCTAGTTCTCAATGATGAGGAAAGTTGTGGCCAATTACTTTTCCCTGATAGGTAAAGTGGCCTTCAATTTACGCTTCCCTAAGAGGCAGTGGCCACTTACTGCTGCAGGAGAGCTATTTGTGGTCACTGGTTGATGGTGTCCAGTTCCTGCTTCTATTCCATCACCTCTGACTACTGCCTCTGACTACTGCCTCTCACTGTTGCCTCTCACTGATGCCTCTCCCCATCACCTCTCACTAATGCCTCTCACTGCTGCCTCTCCCCATCACCTCTAACTAATGCCTCTCGCTGCTGCCTCTCCCCATCACCCCTCACTAATGCCTCTCACTGCTGCCTCTCTCCATCACCTCTCACTAATGCCTCTTGCTGCTGCCTCTCCCCATCACCCCTCACTAATGCCTCTTGCTGCTGCCTCTCCCCATCACCCCTCACTAATGCCTCTCACTGCTGCCTCTCCCACATATCCCCCCACACCTAACTGCCTCTCCCCCACACACTCTCAAACCACCTTTCCCCCATACCATTAGCTGCTACCTCCTCCCCATCCACCCTCCCTTCCCCACTCTCCCTCTCTTCCCCATTCCGGCTGCCATAACCCATTAGGCGGCCTTGTTGGAGGTCATTAACCCAGCACCACCACTTAACACGTTCCTGTCTGTCTGTCTGTCTGTCTGTCCTCAACTCTGGTCTTCGTCGTCTTTCGCCTCTGGAAGCGTGTGTAGTTTTGCCATAAAGTGTACACAGTCATAAAGTATTACCGTCTCTTGGTGTACATTGATTATTACTATGTGTGTGTGTAACTGTGTACGTAAGCCATACAACATGTATACACGACGCCTGTACCCCACACATACACAATACGTCTTCTGTGTCAAGTATAGTCTGTGTCCTGCTGTGTAAACCGGACATGTAACATTCAGTTGTCATGCAACATGTGGGCGCCATGCAACTTGCAGGTGTCATGTAAATTGCATTTCTCACCATGCATTCACGGGGCATACACCTTTATGAACGTCTGATAGTGTGTGTGTGTGTGTTCTTACAGTATGTACGTGTTCTACAGTGTGTACGTGTCCTAGTGTCCTAATGTGTGTACGTGTCCTAATGTGTGTACGTGTCCTACAGTGTGTACGTGTCAGATGACTGTATGTGTCTCGTTGCATGTGCATGTCCTACAGTGTGTACGTGTTACAAGGCCGTGTACGGATCGTGTGGCAAAGTGCTAACTCTACATCGTGTACATGTCTCAGCATGTACGTATCTCGCCGTGTGTGTGTGTGTGTATGATTTTGTTTTTTGTCAGAGGACCCGGTGTACGTGTTGTATACCACACACACACACACAAACACATACAAACACATACAAACACACACACACACACACACATACACACACACACACACATACATACATACACACCATTTTTTGCCTCCGTGTCAGTATTGAAGTGTGTCATACAGCTCCCGCATTTCAACAGCTTCAAGGTGTCACTCGCCATCCGTGTGTCATATAAGGTAACATTCCTATGTCACAAACCAGGTAGCTATGTGTCGTGCAACTGTGAGTCATTCAAGTTATACACGTGTCACTTAATCAACACATCGGTGCCATAAGGTGTCCGTGTCATAAGGTGTCCGTGTCATACGAAAAGGGGGGAGGGGGTCATGACAGAGAGGCGTGGCGTGTCACTTGTTCATTAAGGTGCCGTGAGCCTTATTTAGCTTCGTCAGGTGCCAACTAGGGTTTATTGGTTGTTTTGCTGTGTGTGTGTGTGTGTGTGTGTGTGTGTGTGTGTGAGAGTGAGTGAGTGAGTGAGTGTGTGTGTGTGTGTGTGTGTGTGATGGCGGCGTATAAAACATGAGAAAATGTTTGTTACAGAATCATAAACCTCGCCCCCATTAACACACACACACACACACACACACGGGCAGTGGCAGATGTGACTCCACAAATTAAACACCTGGCGCTTGTCATCACTTCACTCACCTTAAACATTATATACATATACATAGATACGCTTGTATGTATGTATGTATATTTATGCATGGGACCTCTTGCCTCTTAATTAGCTAGACCATCATGGTGATAGTTTCTGCTGATAAGGTGGGGTGTGGGCTTGTACACCTACGTCCACAGGTACACACTGACTCATGTATGTATGTATACCTCTGTATATAGACACAAACATACATACACCACCACCACCTAACCTAAACTATCCTCACCATGTACACACCAGCCTTAAGATACTCTCACGACGTACACAGACAGTTTTTGAGGGTTCCGGATGTCCTAATGTGAGTGGGCTTTGGATGTCCTAATGTGAGTGGGCTCTGAATGTCCTAATGTGAGTGGGCTTTGGATGTCCTAATGTGATTGGGCTCAGGATGTCCTAATGTGAGTGGTCCTTGGATGTCCTGATGTGAGCGGGTCCTGGATGTCCTAATGTGAGCGGGTCCTGGATGTCCTAATGTGAGTGGTCTTTGGATGTCCTAATGTGAGTGGTCTTTGGATGTCCTAATGTGAGCGGGTCCTGGATGTCCTAATGTGAGCGGGTCCTCGATGTCCTAATGTGAGTTGGTTTGATCTATCAGTAAGGATAAAATTGGCTGAAATATTATACTGTTGTTCACGTGTTCGGCTCTATGACGGAATGCCATAGGGGTGAAGGTCGTCCTCTGAATTCCATTGTGTTGCAGGTTGAGTGTTGCAAGTTACAGGGAAAGGAGGAAAAAATATAGTGAAAGAGGGAAAAAGAAGGAAAAGGGAAAATAGAGGGAAAAAGAAAAATAGTGAAAACAGGAAAAAATAGAGGAAAAAAAGAAAAAATAGAGGGGAAAAGGGAAGCAACACGTGGAATATAATTTTCCTGGAGGACATCTTTGATATTTATAACCTGTGGAAGAAGGAATATAATATTGTCTTGAATGGGACTGATTTATTTTTATTATTTTGTATATTATTTTAGTTTTTAATGAAGATGTGTCCTGGTCGTACCACTGATGGGGAAAAGGATGATAAATGGTGCAATTGGAGTATTATAAGGCTGGTTAGGTATGCTACAAGGACAGACGGAAATATTATGGTAACAAATGTATTTTTTCTCTCTCAGGATTTTTTTTTTTTTCATATTTATAAGTGAAATTAAGGGAAAATGAGTATTTTTTTTTTTAGCTACAGAATTAATTTAGTTGGCATGACGGTGAAGCAAGTAGACCTAACCTAACCTAACCTATCCCTAAATATTTGCGTGCACGACCCCAAGGAGTTATTCCCCCCCCCCCCTCTCCAAAAAAAAGTATCGCGTGCAGGACCTCCTAAAATTTATTCCTTTAACACTGAGCACAAGTTGGAGGGGGAAGCATGCGAAGAGTTGCGTGATTACAAATTTTTTTCACAGCGATGGTATTAGTTTTTATTTCTTTACGACCTTCAGACAGGTTGGGTACGGGTTGTGTGTGTGTGTGTGTGTGTGTGTGTGTGTGTGTGTGTGTGTGTGTGTGTGTTCCTCTTCCCCTCACCTGTGTATCTATAAGTTTTTCCAATTTATTTACCTGTATTAATCAGCAACTGTGAATTTTTTGTTGTCATTATGATCAAGATTGATATTATTATTATTATTATTATTATTATTATTATTGTTACTTTTATTATTATTCTTGTTATTATTATTATTGTTATTGTTGTTAATGTTATTATTATTATTTTTATTATTATTATTATTATTACCTACACCTTACAGACAACATAGTGCAGTCATTAATGAATTATTTATCTCAACAGATGCACCTGTGACTTAATTAAGTAATATTAACATAATTTGGTGAGGTAGACGCTTCAGCCCTCTGGCTCTGTCGTTCAGCTATAAGACCTGCCTCCACCTGACCTGACCTGGCCTGGCCTGGCCTAACCTGGTTATGCCCTGATCTAACACAACATAACTTACACTAACCAGACATTACCTAACGTAACCTAGCGTAACTAACCTAACCTAACGTAACCTAGCGTAACTAACCTAACCTAGTAACCACTCTTATCCTAATCAACCCAGCCTATCCTGACTTGACCTAGCTTCATTTAACCAAACCTAGCTTCATTTAACCTTATCAAACCTAACCTAAGGAACCCTAACCTAACCTCATCAAACGAATTTTAAACTAACTTTACCTAAGCTAACCCGACCTGACCTAACTTAACCAATAAAATGATAGTGGTGTGTGTGTGTGTGTGTGTGTGTGTGTGTGTGTGTGTGTGTGTGTGTTTTGCTCTGAATTCTCCCCCCCCCCCCTCCGGATTATAACGTGAAAATCCCCAACAAAAATAAAGTAAAACAATTTCTCTTATTATGTCTTTGTCACCCGGATTATACCACTGATGACGTCACAGTTACCAGGCTTAAAAATGCATCGCTGTTGATCCCGTCGTTTCTGTCTACTGTATAGCGATTATCTCATGATATAACCACTGTCAGTCTGCATAGCCACGATCTCTATCTCTATATAGCCTTAAAAGAGTACTGTATCGCTACTTTATATCGCTCAAGTATATGTTATTACTATATATCTGCCCTGGGCCACATATATCTGATCTGGGCCACATATATCTGCCCTGGGCCACATATATCTGATCTGGGCCACATATATCTGCCCTGGGCCACATATATCTGCCCTGGGCCACATATATCTGCTCTGGGCCACATATATCTGCCCTGGGCCACATATATCTGCCCTGGGCCACATATATCTGCCCTGGGCCACATATATTTGCTCTGGGCCACAGATGTAAACATGATATGAGAAAATATCTCCTCAATTTTAAAATGATTATTGGATGTGTGTGTGTGTGTGTGTGTGTGTGTGTGTGTGTGTGTGTGTGTGTGTGTGCGTTTTCTTTATTTATGGAGTCAATTTATGGAAGTTTTATGAGGCGGCGGCTTCCTCCCTCCCTCTTCCTTCCTTCCTTCCTACCTTCCTTCCATCCTCCCTCTTCCCTTCTTCATCCCTTCCTCCTTCCTCCTACTTCCTTCCTCCCATTTTCCTTCCTTCTTTCCTCCTCCCTTCTTCCTTCCTTCCTCCTCCCTTCTTCCTCCCTTGCTCCTTCTTCCCTTCCTTCCCTTTCCCCTCTTTTCATTCTCCCACTCTCTCTCCCTCCCCTAACCCTCTGCCTCCCCTCCCCCCCCTCCGTCCCCAGGCCATCAAATATATCTTTTTTTTTATCTATCTTTTATTAACCGTTATCTCTCACCCCTCTTACTGCCACTCTCCTAATGCACTCTACTCTCTCCCTCCCTCTTCACTTCCATCCCTCTCTCCCCTCTTTATCACAACCTTGTCTCATTTCTTTGTCTCTACTAATCGTCTCTCTCTCTCTCTCTCTCTCTCTCTCTCTCTCTCTCTCTCTCTCTCTCTCTCTTCCATCTGGCAGTTTACAGCTGGCTATAAGACAGGTGGTGTGTGCAGATGGCGGCCACTCCACCTGTCCAACGTCCACTTTAATCTGTCTATAAACCTTTAATTATGTCTTACCTGTTTATGTTACTACCTGTGTGTGTGTGTGTGTGTGTGTGTGTGTGTGTGTGTGTTTACCCTTCCCCTCCTCCAAGCTCATTTACCTGTTAATCAAACACCCAATCGCTACCTGGGTGTTCGGTTAGGTTAGGTTAGGTTAGCTTAGGTTATGTAGTTAGGTTAGGTTATGACACACGGCACCACGGAGTTAAGGAGAGCCTCACGTGACCAAGCTAAGTGTAAGCTAACGCACGCGAGACACAGCTAACCATCCCTCACCTCACACATGCTATTGTATTCAGACAAGAGCTAAGAAGTTATGACCTGGCGAAAGCTTACGAGTTATCACCCCAGCTACGCTAATGCGCTAAAACTAAAGCTAAGGAGTTCTCACGAGACGATAGTTAAAAAAAATAAGTTGTCATCTCAGCTAAAATAATCGAATCAAATGGCTAATGGAAGAAGACTCAAGATACGTGAGCGTCTCTTAAATCAAGGTAGAGTCTCTGTGTAGTTTTGATGACATTGTCGATTGTTGTCTTAGTTTAGATCGACAAATTGGGTGGAGTCTTTCATTACCGGAGACAAAGAGGAGTTATTGTAAGACTCTGCGTCTGTCTGTCTGGAGGAGAGACAGACACTACTAAAATATACAAGTTGTGGCATTTAAAGATACATCCCAGTGTTTGGTGATGACGGTGGTTGTGGTTGTATTGTGGTGATGTGTGTTGTGATGGTAGTGGTGTATTGGTACTGGTGTTGTGTTGTGGTGGATATATCTTAATAGTATCTCTCTCTCTCTCTCTCTCTCTCTCTCTCTCTCTCTCTCTCTCTCTCTCTCTCTCGTTTACCTAACCTGACCTAACCTCATCCAACGTATAACCAACAAGACTCTAGCCACATGAGATGGTCAAAATCACAAAGCATTTACGTAGCAAACTCACACGTCAGTCACATAGGCTTATAGTGACATAGGCCTATTCACATCTCCAACCTAAAGAAATGAAAGAGCTATAGGCCTAACTCGCTCTTCCTCCTTCCCCCCTCCCTCTCATATAAATTCATTACCTGTATGTAAATTAATCAAGGGAGGGGGTGGGGGGGGGTGGGGAGCTATCTAGTAAATAATATTACCTCTTTATAATTTATATCAGAACTTACCCAATTATTTGATGAATCCGTTGGTATTAAGGTTCGGCCCCGGTTGGATTCGTAGTTGTGGGGATTGTAAACATGTGTGTTGTTGTTGTTGTGGGGTGTGATTAGTTTGGT
The DNA here is from genome assembly GCA_958450375.1 of Homarus gammarus. Lineage (NCBI taxonomy): Eukaryota > Metazoa > Arthropoda > Malacostraca > Decapoda > Nephropidae > Homarus > Homarus gammarus. Next base: position 5,157,968 of record CAUDMG010002649.1, on the reverse strand, counting down.
GTTCTGGTAACGATTGTAAGGTGTCATTTGTTCTGGTAACGATTGTAGGGTGTCATTTGTTCTGGTAACGATTGTAAGGTGTCATTTGTTCTGGTAACGATTGTAGGGTGTTATTTGTTCTGGTAACGATTTTGAGATAATATTTTTTTTTATCTGGCAACGATCGGGATATTTTTTTGTCATTAAAAGAGGAGTGGATTGGTCAGGGAGGAGAGGGGAGAGGAGAGGAGGAGGTAGGGGAGAGGAGGGGGGTAGGGGAGAGTGGTAGTAGAAGAGAGGAAAGGGTAGGGGAGAGGAGAAGATGAGCGGAGGTGGGGAGAAGAGAGATGATGAGTAGGGGGGGGTAGGAAGACGAGAGAAGGATAGGGGAGAGGATAGGTTGGGCGTAAAGAAAGATGGCGGAGGAGGAGGAGGTAGGGTATAGGGTGGGGAATGGGGGAGAGGAGGGGGGGGGGAAGGGAATGGGGGGTAGAATGAAGGGAGATTTGATTTCCATGTTGCTGTAGTTCCTTCTTCTTGTTCCTGCTGTGATATTCAGGATCTGACGCGTGTACACAGAGCCACCATGACGCCGCCTGACTCACTTACACGCTGCACACTGAATATTACACCGAGGGGGAGAGAAAGACGCCAACAGAAATATGGTCAAGACATAGGTGGGAGCCTTGGCTCTCGACCAGGAAATAGGTGTGGTGTTGAAGACGTTGGCTGTCGACCAGGAAATAGGTGTGGTGTTGAAGACGTTGGCTGTCGACCAGGAAATAGATGCGGTGTTGAAGACGCTGGCTGTCGACCAGGAAATAGGTGTGGTGTTGAAGACGCTGGCTGTCGACCAGGAAATAGGTGTGGTGTTGAAGACAGGGGTGTCTTAGACCTTCCCAGGTAACAGGTGTGTCTTGTAGGCCTACCCAGGTAACAGGTGTGTCTTGTAGGCCTACCCACGTAACAGGTGTCTTAGGCCTGTGGAGTTTAAATTAAGAGATAAGTTGTCCAATACAGCTAAGACGACCCTGGGCTGTGTGGCTGTCAGGTAGCGGGAGGTGGCCGAGTGAGGGTGCGTGTTGTGGTGACTTATGTAGGCCCCGGTAGTGTTGGGTTATGGTGAGGCTGGACTGTGTAGGCGTTCAGGGGACACACACACACACACACACACACAAGCGGTCTGTATGCTGCAGCAGCCTCCTCCTCTGGGGTACGATGTAAACATACACATAAAGGGATTTGGTAAACACCGTCTAGACAGTTGAGATCACCTGAATGTTAGACACCCCTTGAGTTGTTTCACCTGTTTTATCTGGAGGAGTTAGGTTAGGTTAGCTTAGGGGCGTCTTAATCTCAACAGGTGATTAAAAAGCGTTTTTATGTATGGAAGTACGCAAGAGAGGATTAACGTGTGTGTGTGTGTGTTTCCGGTAGGAGGAAGAGGAAAGAGGAAGGCTGCTGGAGGGAGGGAAGTTGTGTCTCCTCTGTGATGTTGGTCGAGCCTTCAGGGTGGGGGGGGGATGTATTGTGCTGATGAACCCCCTCACCTAACACAACACCCCCCTTCCTCCCCCACGCCTAACCCAACCCTTCACCTATCCCCTACTCAAACCCCTTCACCTACCACCTCCCCACCCCTCCTACCACCCCCCACCCCTCCTACCACCCCCCCACCCCTTCTACCACCTCCCCACCCCTCCTACCACCCCAACCCCTTCTACCACCCCAACCCCTCCTACCACCCCAACCCCTTCTACCACCTCCCCACCCTTCCTACCACCCCAACCCCTTCTACCACCTCCCCAACCCCTCCTACCACCTCCCCACCCCTTCTACCACCACCCCAACCCCTCCTACCACCCCAACCCCTTCTACCACCTCCCCAACCCCTTCTACCACCTCCCCAACCCCTTCTACCACCTCCCCACCCCTCCTACCACCTCCCCACCCCTCCTACCACCCTAACCCCTTACCTCCACTCCTCACCTAACCCAAACAGGAGGTAATGGAAGACAGTTAAAAAAAAAATCCCTCACAGATTTGACTAATTTCCAAATAATCCTCCAATTTTCCTAATCAGTTCAGTTTAACGAGGCGACTAATCGATAGACTGTTTCAAAGTTACTGAAGGGTGAAAAAAAAGACCGATTCTTCCATTGCTAACTACGGGAACAGGTAAAATCGGTTCTAGGTTTGACGTCTTGATACTATACCCGGGCCAGGTAAGTGAGGCCTGAAGAAGCAAGCATAGGCTAGTGTTTGGTTAGGGTTAGGTTAGGTTATGTTATTTTCGTTGGGTTAGATTAGGTTATCGTTAGGTTAGGCGTAACCCAGTGGTGTAACACGTGAGGAATTGAACGTTGCTTTGTATGTGTGTGCCTGCGTGTGTATGTGCGTTTGTGTGCATCTTTGTATGTGTTTGTTCGTGTATGTGTGTTTACGTGCGTGTATAAGTGTAAGCGGATGTTTTTGTGCGTTTGTAAGTGTTGTGTCATGCGTGCGTGTCACCAGAGTGCCATTGTACGTGTGGCACTGATGAAAAGTCGACATCAGGTTCGAGAGGAGAGATTACACCAGGTTCCCGGGAGGCTGCCTAAGGCCTTGGCTCCTCCCTACCGAGTCATTCAGGTGTTGGTGGTAAAGCCCTCCCGTAGGATGTCGTAGGATAGGTCACACACACACTGGAGGAGGAGGAGGAGGAGAAGCTGGTGGAAGAGTTAGTTCTTTATCTTACAAGGAACAGTTAACGAATCTCAAGTTACAGCATCGGAGCGTAAAGGACATTTTCCAATCCCCCCCCCCCCCCCAGACCTGTTTCTAATCAAGCGGGGGAGTTCGGAGCGTCGTTAAACCGAATCGAATTTCCCCGAACAGTGTCATAAAGACTCGGATTTGGGATTACAGTCCGAGACTAGTCAATACAGTTGGAAGTGTATCGGTATTGGCACAGATTTGGGCGGTACAGGAGTTGATTTGGCTGTAGAGATGAGAGTTTTTATCGCGGAGGTTACGGATTTTGGGGTGTACAGTCTGGGTTTAGGCGTGTGAAGGAGCAGATTTTGGCGTATGAAGTAACGAACAGATTTTGGCGTGTGAAGTGACAGATTTTGGTGTGTGAAGTGACAGATTTTGGTGTGTGAAGTGACATATTTTGGCGTGTGAAGTAACTAGCAGATTTCAGCGTACAGATAGGCTGGGTTTGGGAGTGAAGTCACTGATTTTACGGGTGTAATCGGCGTGATATAACAGTACCAGATTTGACGGAGCTGTCACCGATTAATCTGGACGGTGCCTAGTGAGGCTAAGTTGGTGAACCCCTGTTGGTGAACCCCTGATGGTGAACCCCTGATGGTGAACCCCCTGATGGTGAACCCCCTGATGGTGAACCTCCTGATGGTGAACCTCCTGATGGTGAACCCCTGATCGTGAACCCCTGATCGTGAACCCCTGATGGTGAACCCCTGATGGTGAACCCCTGATGGTGAACTCCGAATGGTGAACCCCTGATGGTGAACCCCTGATGGTGAACCCCTGATGTAGATGTAGCAGGAAATGTACAGGGAGGAGGAAAAGAAGAAGAGGAGAAGAAGAAAAAGAAGAAAGAAAGAAAGAAAGAAGAAGAAACCTGAACCACATACAGAAAAAAAAAACATATTTCCATTTTTTTTCAGAAGATAAAATAAAAACACAACACATACAAAAAAATACAAAAACAAATTCCAAACACCCTCTCTCCCCCTCGAAAATAATCACTGTATTTTTTAGTCGTCACACACACACACACGTATACATTGTCTCATACCAGGACAAATAATATAAATTATATTCGTAAATTTGAGCCAAAAATAAAATTAAAATCATAAAAATAATAATCTTGCCTCATACCTGGTGTAAAATGTGAACACTGTATAATTAGCAGAGACATTTTTGTAGCATTTAAATTCCGCGTGTAATAAAATCGTGATTATTTTTATATGTTCGGCGGGAATTTTATTTTTTTGAGGGTGGAAGTAATAATTTATTCCAGGTGTGAATAATTAATGAAATGATGCGCAAGTTGGGGTTGTTAATGAGCTGGTTGTTCCTAGGTACTGTAGAAGGTGTAGGTAGGTAAGGTAGGTAGGCAAGTAAATAGGTAGCTGAGTAGGTAGATGTGCAAATAGGTAGGTAGTAAGGTAGGCAACAGGTGCTTAATTGTTTTATCAGGTGTGATGGATTTGAACTGTAGTCAGGATGGTGAAAGTTGAGTCCGTAACAGCTGGGCCACCTCTCTCTATTATGTCATCATCATCATCACTACTATCATCATCACTACTATCATCATCTGGTAGTATTTTGGCACACGTTACTACATATGGCACTACATATGAGAAACTCCTTGGCAGGCACTGACTTTAATTTACCTGACCTTTCTGACTTGTTACCTGAGAGTAATTAGATTGGAAAAGCAGGTGAGAGAGTGCTAGGACACACACACACACACAAACACACACACACACACACACACACACACACACACACTTAAGGTAGCAAATAGTACTTAATATATCTAATGCCGTTGTCATATTATAGTTGATAGTGATAAGCTCTTTAATGGTGTGTATTGGCACTAAAGTCCTATATGTAAAGATGATGGTGCACTCATAACGATCGGTGTCGGGACCTACCCTAACCTAACCACCCTAACGCCAGGTAACATTAAGGTGTTTAATAATTAAGAGAGAGAGAGAGAGAGAGAGAGAGAGAGAGAGAGAGAGAGAGAGTTGCGTTGTGTTATACAGTCGATACCGAAATCATAGACCAAATATAGTAGCATTCTATCATGTCGTCAGTGCAGGACACCTCGTAGGATCTGCTACGTAGTTAGTGTAGGATACCTCACAGGAACGAAGCTGAACGTAATAAATGTCAGTGTATCCTTCGCAGGGCCAATTCAGATATCTTAGTATTCCTTTACCCCAAAAAACAATTTCCTCGGGAACGGTATTGTCTCCTAGAACGAGATTCGAAAACCGTGTATAGCGTATAAGGAGAATTTTATGATTGGGTGAATGCATTGTATTCTCGAACCTTCCCTCCCTCCCCAAGAGAACTCCGATGTCCTCCAGAGAAGCCCAAAGAGCCCCAGAGAAGCCCAAAGAATCCCGATTAAACCCAAAGAATCCAGATGGACCCTAAAGAAGCCCGATGGACTCTAAAGAAGTCCGTTGAAGCCCAAAGAAACCCCCCAAAACCCACAGAAGCCCACAGAACACCGATTAACCCCAAAGAACACCAAAGAAACCCAGAGGAGCTTAGGGTAAAGTCTAACGGGGACCTTCTGGTGGGTGGGGTTCCTTCGAGGCTCCGGAAGAGATGGCGTTTATATTAAGGAAAATATATTCTTTTAATATCTTATAATAGCAAGCTTGTCAGTGCAGGGGGGGGGGGGGTCGAGAGATCAGCCTGGCCTTTTTACTCAACTTCCATTTTTTTGTGACTATTCAACTCAAACTTTCGAAAAAACAAAACAAATCGGTTGTTGGATGATGGCTGTTGCCGACTTAACCGTTATGACCGTTAACCGACATAACCGTCACAATACCGTTAAAGTTAAATCGTTTAAAGCAGTTACAGTATATCACCTACAGTTCACCACAGCTTAACACCGTAATATCACCCAACAACACACCGCAGCTTAATAAAGGAATATCAGACTCAGTCCTCTACAGTTTAACACAGGAATATCACCATCGCACCACAGCTTAACGCCGTATTATCACCACCCACCGTACCACAGATTAACACCACCACACCACAGCTTAACACCGTATTATCACCACCCACCACACCATAGCTTAACACCGTATTATCACCACCCACCATACCACAGATTAACACCGTATTATCACTACCCACCATGCCACAGCTTAACACCACCACACCACAGCTTAACACCACCACACCACAGCTTAACACCACCACACCACAGCTTAACACCACCACACCACAGCTTAACACCATATCACCACAGCTTAACACCGTAATATCACCACCAGTGTTACCCGAAGCTTTAAAACAATGGAGGAAGTTTAGTCAGTTTTTTCCCGGGGTTAAATCTTGTTGGGGAAATCGGAGCCGAAATTTTAAGGAATCCTGATTAAATGTTGTTATTTTTGTTGGTTAATGGATACATGATAATAGAGACCCTGTGTGTGTGTGTGTGTGTGTGTGTGTGTGTGTGTGTTGTCTCAATATTACAAAGGTGATGGTTTCGCTGACTGTTAACTGTATCCAATTAACTGTTTCCCTACTTACCCTAACTGTCACTATTTAATTGACTGTCTGACTATAAATGGCTAATTGGCGTACTGTCTGACTAATTGGATTCCTGCCTGACTAATTGGCTGACTGATTAACTGACTGACTAACTGACTGGGTAATTAAGTGGATGGTGTTGGGTTACAATAGGATGCTAATTAATCTCTTGAACAGGTAAAGTTTCCTCGTTTAATTATCATCACGCGATAAATAAGGTATATTCTTAATAACCTGATCTCTCTCTCTCTCTCTCTCTCTCTCTCTCTCTCTCTCTCTCTCTCTCTCTCTCTCTCTCTCTGAATTATACACATTTATTCATTACTGGTTATTAACTGTCATACAAAACCTTATTACATAGTTATTAATTAAGTTTGAGTTAAGTTAATTATTGCAACTTCTCTTACGTGGAATGAGTTACCGTACGGGTGTGTGGTGAGTGACTAACGAGGAACCTCTCTAGGCTTTATCGTCGTCACCTTTGTCAGCAGTACTTCCTCCCTCCTTCTGCTGGTGTTGTTGACTGTGATCACGAGGTTAGGTTAGGTTAGGTTATTGTGGTATATTGAACTTCGATGTGTGATATAAATTAACATAAAGTGGAAAAATATGTTGGATGATAAGGTTGGGTCAGGTTAGGTCAGGTCAGTTAGTCAGTCCCAAAGTCGTGAAGGGAGAGGGCGTGAGAGGGAGACTGGGAGGGTGTTAATAAGGTGAGAGACAGTGATAAAACACACACACACACACACACACACACACACCGAAAAAACACGAAGGAAATGAAGAAAAAACGAAAACAAAAGATAATAATAAATGAAAAACATTAAATAACAATAAATATCTAGTCAATAATCTTTCCTCGACTAGTTACCCAACGGAAAAAAAAATCCCAGAAATTAATAAAGTTAAAGAAAAAGGAAACAGTTTATTCAGGAAAAAAAAAACGACTTGAGGTGGGGGTAAAAGTCCAGCCAGACAGCTACGGTAAATCTATCAGTAGGAAGATTATGCAGAATATTTAATAGTCTGAAACCACGAAGGCGGAGATAATGTGTCCTGAGCCATCCATGCCTGGGAGGGAGGTAGGGAGGTGGTGTGTGTGTGTGTGTGTGTGTGTGTGTGTGCATAACGGACCCAGGCCACGGGAGGTCCGCTGAATTTCCCCTCGTTCCATCACACAATTTTTCCCTATTTCCCCTTACAGAGTTTCCTCCTCCGATCCTCGCAGAAATTTTCCTCTCCTAATTTCCTCCCCCCCCCCCCCTCCACCAACATTTTTGTCCCCTTAATATCAACATTTTACCCATATCCCTGACTTAATTTCCCCTCCCTTCCTCGCCCTCACCTCCCCATCTCTCTCTCAAACATTTCGTCCTCCTCCTCACGAATCTTTCCCTCGTGTCCTCAACAATTTCACACACACACACACACACACACACACACACACACACACACACACCCACAGCCACCCCCTCCCCCTCCCAACACCCACCCCTCGCCAGCAGTGCGTAGTGAGGGTGTTTGTTGGGTGTCAGGTTTGTGGTCAGTGAGAAAGATGTTTATCCTTCGCTGTGACAACAACTCCCTCCTTCTGATGGCTCTGATGTGAAGCTTCTCTGACTGGCTCGTCTGGGAGGGAGGGAGGGAGGGACTGAGTTGATATGATGAGGGAATGAGAGAGGGATTAATCTGACCTGAGTCTGTATGGACGGAAGGACACGTCCCCCCCCCCCCTCCATCTGCTAAGTATACGCCCCTCACGCCCCTCTCCCTGCCAGATATACGCCCACCCCTGCCAAATACACGCCTTCCCCTGCTAGATACATGCCCTCCCCTGCTAAATATACACCCACCTGGCAGATAAACACCCCTTCCTTGCCACGCCCCCGCCCCCGCCCCCTGCCACGCCCCCGCCCCTTCCAAGACCCCCCCTTCCGCCAGATAAACAATCAATGGTTGCAGACCATCACTTAGTGTGGTGGTGTGACTGTGTCCTCTAAATCACCCGGAGAACATCTTGGTGTCACTTCAGGACCATAAAAGTCTTCAGTTTTTGTTCGTGTCTCAGGTCCCAGGATATTTATGGCTTTCTGACCCCCGTTGATAGTGTGGTGGGTGTTGGGGTTGTGTGGGGGTGGGAGGGGGTGGTAGCGGTGGGGGGGTTATTGGGGTGGGAGGGGGTGAAAAACCTTGAACGTACTTGAATTGTATTTTACAGAAGTGATGTTAAATTAGCAATTGTTGTAACTAAATGATTTAATGAATGACTTGTGGTGTTAAATATATTGTTTTGTAGATACTGTAGACGTTAATGATCGTCTGTGTGTGCTGTAGATTATTATTATTGTTATTATTGTTGTTGTTGTTGTTATAATTATTGTTATTTTCATCATTATTATTATCTTGTTGTAGTTGTTTTCGTCATCATCATCCCCAGAGGCGCCCTTTGTCCAATAGCGTGAAGAGCTTGACCAATCACAGGTTAACCAATCACAGGGCTTCCCGTACCGTTTGAGAGCGCCATTGGGTTAATGTGATCAGGTAACCCAAACAGCGGATTCATCACCTCTCGGGAAAACCAATCAGAGGGTTTGTGTGATCAATTCGACCAATCAGAGGGCTAGTGTGATTTAGTGGACCAATCAGAGAGCTAGTGTGATTAAGTGGACCAATCAGAGAGCTAGTGTGAGTAAGTGGAACCATTCAGGGGGCTAGTGTGATTAAGGGGAATAATCAGGGGGCTAGTGTGATTAAGTGAACAAGTTCTGTAAATGTATATTTTTTATACCAAGGCGCGAGGTGTGTGTGTGTGTGTGTGTGTGTGTGTGTGTGTGTTGGACTATGTGCAGGTATTCGTTTATCCGAGGGAGAGAGGGAGAAAGAGAGGGAGAGAGAGAGGGAGGGAGGGAGAGAGGGAGAGGGAGGGAGGCGGTAACCCTTTATTTAGTTAGCAACTGGAAGGGTTTAAGTTTTAAGCTCCCTACGGCTGTGGTGGTGGTGGTGGTGCAGGGCTACAAAGACCACGTGTTGTGTGGTGGAGTAGTGGTGATGGTGGTGTAGTGGTGGTGTGTTAGGGGTGGTGGTGGTAACATCATCAGACCACGTCAGGAAGTGAAGGTGTTCCTGTGTCTTGTGTGTGGAGGCAGTTGGCCGTGGAGGCGAGGAAGTGTTTAGTGTGATTATGATGAGCAGGATTCACACTCTCTTTCCTCCCTCCCTAACCTCTCCCTCCCTCCCTCCCTCCCTCCCTAACCTCTCCCTCCCTCCCTCCCTCCCTCAACCTCTCCCTCCCTCCCTCTACCCCAACCCAACCTAATCCAACCTTCAAAACTTAACCTAATCCAACGACAGCCATAGAATGTTAGTTTAATGACGCTTGAAATTATACAACACGAGATTAAAGTTTTTATTGGCAAGATGGTGGTAGGTGGGTGGCAAGATGGTGGTAGGTGGGTGGCAAGATGGTGCTGGGTGGTAGGTGGGTGGCAAGATGGTGGTAGGTGGGTGGCAAGATGGTACAGGATGGCGGATGGGTGGCGAGATTTAGATTTTTACCTCTTAATACTGCCACTACCACCACCCCTTCCCCTTTCTCCTAGCCCTTCCCCCTTTCCCTCACCCCGACCAACACCCCCCTCCCTACCTTAAACCACCTCCTTTCCCCCCCTCCCCCTCCTCTAACCACCCCACCACCCCCTCCTTCCCCCTATCCACCTTACCACTCCTACCTCCCATCCAAAACGACAATACAACGATACCGCGACGATCATGTAAACACAGCATAGAAGCGATCGCGAAGGACGTCTATAAGAGGTAAAAGATAAGAGATATTTATTCATAAGAGAACTTGTTAAAATGAGGTAGGTAAATTTTAAGGGAAGGAGACGAACCTTTAATTAATTATCTGATAAGGAGATTAAAGGGGAGGGGGTAGTTTTAGGGAGAGAGGGGAACATTTTAGGGATTTAAGGTAAGGTGGGATATTATTTTAGGGATTTAAGGTAGAGGAATACTATTCTAGGGATTTAAGGTAAAGATATACACTATTTTAGGGATTTAAGGTAAAGACGGACACTATTTTAGGGATTTAAGGTAAGAGTTTAGGATAGGAAGGGATTCTATTAGGGTTTAAGGTAAAGAGTGACAGTTTTAGGGATTTAGGGTAATGAGGGACACTATTTTCGGGATTTAGGGTAAAGAGTGACACTATTTTAGGTATTTAAGGTAAGAGTTTAAGGTCCAGGAGACACAAACAACCGCACAACGCCGAGATTAAGGTAAAGTTCAAAGGAAAATCGTTATCCGGGCCCAGGAAAGGTCAGAGGTCGCGCGCCTCTCACTGAAGGAGTGTAAGGGGGCAATGATGGTTGTAAGGGGGCAATGGTGGTTGTAAGGGGCAATGATGGTTGTAAGGGGCAATGATGGTTGTAGGGGGAGAGTAGGAACAAAGTTATGGGAGTGGTGAGGAAGGTAGGAACAAGGTTATGGGAAGGGTAAGGAGGGGTGGAAACTCATGCTTGAGCTGTTAATTGAGTTGATCCCAAGAGGTTAAAATCTGTGGCATTGAAGGGGTGGGGTTGAGGGGGTGGGGTTGATGGGGTGGGGTTGATGGGGTGGGGTTGATGGGGTGGCGTTGTGGGGGTGGCGTTGATGGGGTGGGGTTGAGGGAATGAAATTAGGGAGGAGGTAGAGAAAGGGTGAAAATAGAGAGATAGGAGAGAAGAGGAGAAAATGGCAATCGTAAGAGAAATGCAATGAAGAGAAGGGAGGTGAGTGGAGTGAGAGAAAGGGTCAAACAGTGTGGTGGAAAGGGACGTAGAAAAGGGAGAGGGAGTAGAAGTATGTGAGAGGGGCGGCAGAAAAGGGTGAGAGCGGGGGGGGGGGGGCTGTGACGGCATGTTACCTCGACTTAAAGAGGAAAGGATATGGGCACACGACTCCTGCAGGCTGGGAGAGGGAGTAGGAGGGGGGGGGGGAGGGGTGACGGGAGAGTAAGAAGAGGAAGTATAAGTTAGTACAGTGGAGGTAAAACAAGATGAGGTGAGGGAGAGGTGTGGTGAGGGGGGGGGAAGAGGTGTGGTGAGGGAGAGATGTGAGGGGGGGAGAGGTGTGGTGAGGGAGAGATGTGAGGGGGGGAGAGGTGTGGTGAGGGGGGGGGGAAGAGGTGTGGTGAGGGAGAGGTGTGAGGGGGGAGAGGTGTGGTGAGGGAGAGGTGTGGTGAGGGAGAGGTGTGAGGGGGGAGAGGTGTGGTGAGGGAGAGGTGTGGTGAGGGAGAGATGTGAGGGGGGGAGAAGTGTGGTGAGGGGGGGGAAGAGGTGTGGTGAGGGAGAGGTGTGGTGAGGGAGAGGTGTGGTGAGGGAGAGATGTGAGGTGAGGGAGAGGTGTGGTGAGGGGGGGGGAAGAGGTGTGGTGAGGGAGAGGTGTGAGGGGGGGAGAGGTGTGGTGAGGGAGAGGTGTGGTGAGGGAGAGGTGTGAGGGGGGGAGAGGTGTGGTCAGAGGAGGTGAGCAAAAGGAGTGATGAGAGGTGAGGTAAATATGAAGGATAGGTAATAGGTAAGGAGAGAGAGAGGGGAATAGGTAAGGTAAGGGAGAGGAGGAAGTATGGTGAAGGAAGTACATAAGAACATAAGATAGATAGATACCTTTGTTTATATAGATACCTTTGTTTATATAGATACCTTTGTTTATATAGATTCCTTTGTTTATATAGATACCTTTGTTTATATAGATACCTTTGTTTATCTATATCAATCTATCGTGTATTGTCCTACGTGTCAGAGATAGTTCAGATAGAGTAGGAGGGAGGTAAACGGAATGGTCTCCAGTCTCGTCTTAGCTCACACACACATACAGGTTATCAATTACACCTAAGTGAGTCCTGTCGTCACTGAAGATGTAATGTAATACTCTCAAGTCTAAACTACATTACCACAGAGAGGAGTGTATCCCGGCTGCCCTCCCCATCACGATCAAATACACGTATACAGCGCCACGGATTCGTAAACAAGATTAAATGTAATACACCTGAATAGTATTACGTGTGGTATATAGTTTGGCATAATACGTTTAATGCTGTTGTATGCCTGCCTGCCTGTGTATGCCTGCCTATCTCGGTAAATAATGTCGTGTGTGTGTGTTAGACGCTTCACCTCACTAACATGGACGAGAATGTAGTCCATGTTAGTGTTATCTCTTTCCGAACCTTCCATTCTGCTATCATCGTCATCATTATCATCGTTATAACCATCATTATCATCATTATCATCACCATCATTATCTCCACCACCACTATCGCTACATCACCAATACCAGCTGACCAACTGAACTAGAGAGAGAGAGAGAGAGAGAGAGAGAGAGAGAGAGAGAGAGAGAGAGAGAGAGAGAGAGAACGTAGGACCTCATTTGGTCACGAGGGGAAAGTCGTATAGAGTTGTGACTTGCTGATGGGGGAGGGGCGTCAACCTCCTCCTCCTCCTACTCTTCTCCACTTCCTCTTCCTCCATTTCTTTCTCCTCTACTTCCTTCTCGCTCTCTCCCTCTTCCCCTTCTCCCTCTCCCTCCCCTCCTCTATGGCCATCGTTCACTAGCCTCTTCTTTACATCTTTTATCGACGCGTCCCGAAGTCAGTGTCGCGTGGAATGCCGCCGTGTCCTCCCCTGACTTGATTGAGCCGAGGCCTTCCACTCACTAAGCCTGGGGACATCGCTCACACACTGCTAGATGAGACTAGTCTTGGGTTTCATCTCTCTCTCTCTTTCTATCTCTCAAACTATCTATGTCTATATGTATGCATGTAAGTTTGTATGTAGTGGACCCGGGTTCGATCCTCGGGCAGGGTGAAACTATAGGCAAGTTTCTTTACGTCATTTGCCTCTGTCTACCCATCAGTAATTGGGAACCTGGATGCTAATCGATTTGCGGATCGTATTCTGGGGTAATGGTTAGCCAGTGCAGTTGGTGAGTTGTCCGGTCTTCTCGGACTATTCCTTGACACTGGGTCATGCAACTCGTTAACTTAGGGTGTGGTTGTTGTGTTGGCGACAGCTTCCACTTAAACAAATTCACGCCTAGGTGGCCCTTGGGCCGGCCAACCTCGTTACACGAGGGGCAACCATTATTATTCTATGTATGTATGTATGTATGTAACTCAGCCGTAAGTCTAACCTAACCTAACCTAAACCTAACCTTGTTTTGTTTCATTTATGCTTTTTATCATCTGTCTTGCATCGTCGAGTTATTATCCATTCCTCTTCGTTTCTTTCGTTCCTCTGGTCATTTCGTTCATCCCATCCACAACAATTTTCTCGGACATTTCCCAGAATGTATTTACGTTTGGCTTTCATCATCCAGTCCAATTACAATGCCAGGTGCGTGTGTGTGTGTGTGTGTGTGTGTGTGTGTGTGTGTGTGTGTGTGTAAGTAATTTTTTTCTGTATTCTGATTAATTATCAACCTTAAACACATCTCTCCCACACGGCCGTCACCACACACACACACACACTGATAATTAACAGTTTATTGATAGAACACAGCAGAAGCCTCAAAATATACAGTCAACAGAGATAATATAAGTTACATAATTGGGGAATCGGTCACCTGATTGACCAATAATATACAAGTGACATAATTGGTACAAATATAGAGCATTATGACGAGGGGAGAGAGAGGGTCATTTAACAGGGGATTTCAGCACAATTATAGAACAGTAGTAAGATTGGCAGGGAGTGACACACAGGTTAACTACGAGTATGTTGGTAATTCATACAGTAATTGGGATTTGGGTGTTCTTATAGTGATCATCAGTATATGGAGGGCGGTGGTGAAGTGGATACAGCGCTCTACTCCTGTTACATGGTTCGCTGGTTCAATCCCCGGGCGTTCCCAGTTGTATATAGGAACATCGTGGTATTTACCGGATGGATTTTTTTTTCTACACATTTACCCAAAATTGTTTTAAAACTTGATGTTAATGTGATGTTTTTTTCACAGGTAAGTGATGGGAGCAGAGTGTAGGTGAGGTGAGGTAAGGTAAGGTGAGGTGAGGTGAGGTGAGGTGAGTATTACTTGAAGAATGATTGAGTGTATACCGTGATATTGAGTGTATTCCTTGTGACAGTCCATTGAGTGTGACCCCAGAGACAGACAGACAGTGAGGGCGTGTGGGGAGAGACCCTTAGCACCCCGCGAGCCATCCTCCCCAAAGACAAATTTCTGGCTGTCATTTCCTCCGCCAGAGACACTTGGTAGAAAACGTTAGCACCAACTCTCTTGTTCCAGCGGGAGGAAAATTAACAACTTTTAAGAACTCCTTCGAAGATGTTGGTGAAGTGTGACGAAGGCCGGCTGTGACGACTGGCTCTTCTGTGACGGAGGCCGGCTGTGACGACTGGTTCTTCTGTGACGGAGGCCGGCTGTGACGACTGGCTCTTCTGTGACGGAGGCCGGCTGTGACGACTGGTTCTTCTGTGACGGAGGCCGGCTGTGACGACTGGCTCTTCTGTGACGGAGGCCGGCTGTGACGACTGGTTCTTCTGTGACTGAGGCCGGCTGTGACGACTGGTTCTTCTGTGACGGAGTCCGGCTGTGATGACTGGCTCTTCTGTGACGGAGGCCGGCTGTGACAACGAATTTCCCTCTTGTGACCCCTCTTTTTCTGAGGGGTCCTTCTTGACGAGTGTGACGTGAGAGTATGTCCTCTTGACCACAGACACTTGAGAGTATGTCCTCTTGACCACAGACACTTGAGAGTATGTCCCTCTTGACCACAGACACTTGAGAGTATGTCCCTCTTGACCACAGACACTTGAGAGTATGTCCCTCTTGACCACAGACACTTGAGAGTATGTCCCTCTTGACCACAGACACTTGAGAGTATGTCCCTCTTGAAGGCAACGACATAAGAGTTCATACTTGAGAGTGACTGTCGAGGAGCCGTGTTGTAAGGCTCCATAAGGGTGACTCTTAAATGAACGCTCCCCACAGGTGAGGCTTACCTGCCGTGTTGTGGAGTCACCTGTCAAATTCGTAATTACACCGACACCCACACTAAGGACAATCAACCCAGGTGAATCAGTCGACACACAATTGAGACGCGGGGGGTTCAATAGGTCGATTTGGCTGAGAGAATGAGTCACTGAACCCGTGTGTGTGTTTGTGTGTGTGTGTGCGTGCGTGCGTGCGTGTGTGCGTGTGTGTGGGGTACTAATAATTCTTGGTCCTCAACATACTTCAGATACAAGGGCTGGGTAAGAGCAGGTAGCTAGGATCATCACAGGTAACATGCAGGCAGGCAGGCAGGTGTTACTAATTACATACAACACCGTACAAAGGTTAAACTTCTTTCCTTAACACACACACACACACACACACACACACACAGCGACGCCCAAGTACTGAGAATAGTTAATGTTGAATTGGGTGGTTAAAATTAGATTAAGGAGAGGCGGTGTACAGCCTAAAACTTAGAGTTGAGAAGACTGGCCTGAGGCGATGGTGGTGGGTGGTGCTGGGTGGTGATTGGAATCTGCCTTCCTTCACCTGACAACTCTCCTCATTAAACTATGTAGCGACTCTTTAACCTTTCGCTCATGGTGGCAACTTTGTCAACAAACTATGTGAGGAGGTCTATTAAACTCGCACCCTATGGCATTTCTGTCGCCAAAGTATGTGAAGGAGTAGAGAGAGAGAGTGAGTGAGTGAGTGAACTCTACACACATAGCAGATACGGCCAACCACTTCACCTGATATCCATATTGGTTTAATGAACTGTCTGTTACCTCACGTCTCTCTTCTTTCCTCGTTCATCAGTCAATGTCTTCGTTGTCCTAATGCTAGAGACTGTTATCTTGATGGTCGGTGCTCTGAGGAAATTCTTGCCACATATCTTCCTCCCTCCCTCACATCTTTTCCTCCCTCCCTCCCTCATCTTTTCCTCCCTCCCTCCCTCATCTTTTCTTCCCTCCCTCCCTTATCTTTTCCTCCCTCCCTCCCTCATCTTTTCCTCCCTCCCTCCCTCATCTTTTCCTCCCTCCCTCCCTCATCTTTTCCTCCCTCCCTCCCTCACATCTTTTCCTCCCTCCCTCACATCTTTTCCTCCCTCCCTCACATCTTTTCCTCCCTCCCTCCCTCCCTCATCTTTTCCTCCCTCCCTCCCTCCCTCATCTTTTCCTCCCTCCCTCCATCATCTTTTCCTCCCTCCCTCCCTCATCTTTTCCTCCCTCCCTCACATCTTTTCCTCCCTCCCTCCCTTCTTTTCCTCCCTCACACACACACACGTTCACCTCTCCAATCATGATACAAAAACCTAACCTAACCATTTCTTCCATCTCCAATAAGGTGTTAAGCAGTCCCTCCTTACCATACATAGTCAATAGCGTCACGTTGAGGTGTTCCTGGTATGAGTATCGTCGTCCCCAATCTTCTTAAACCAGGATGGACATAGGGTGACTTAGGAATTCATTATTGGATGCCTTAATCCGTCCTTGGGGAAAAAAATCATTATCGAAAAGCATCCATCAATCGGGCAAGAGAAGGCGTACATGGAACACTGGTCTATCTCAGCCTGGAATAAGACTCTCCACATGTTAAGCACTCGGGTTCATCGTATAGTGGCAGGCAGTATTGATCGCTGGCTCATTGGATCAAGTGTATATGTTTTCGTCATCACAACCTTAAAAGAACTGTCTTAAGCGGATGTATAATTCGCTTACACTTAAATTAATTTATGCTAGATATTATAAAGAGAGAGAGAGAGAGAGAGAGAGAGAGAGAGAGAAAGAGAGAGGGGGGAGAAAGAGGGGGAAGGGGACGACATGCCTGGAGTAGGGCCCTGGAAGAACCTCCGCGTTGCTGGAATACCAAAGACCCCTCTGGACGCTCCTACAGGCCCTTAAGACGCCCCGGACGCTCGTGGCCCCCATCAGGATGCCCCTCGCACGGCCCTGAAGGGTCCTTGACTCCTTCCAGCAAGTTTTGACAAATGCGACCTCCCCACCAGGGTCCTGCCAGGGAGTGTCTCCGAGTCCTTGAACGATTATGACGTTCTTAGGTGTTCTAACACTTGGGTAGACGTTCAGAGGGCGTCATTCCTGGTACCGTTTGCTAGTTCTTGTACTGCAATGTTCCCGGACTCCATTATAAGGATACTGGAGTCAAGGCAGTAGCTTCTGGGTCTCTTAACAACGCTGAATATCACTGTGACTGGACTTGACACACACACACACGGGTCTACGTGTCACTCGGGGCTCACGTATCTACCTCACCAGTCGTCCCAGGAGTTTGGTGTGTCGTGGTGGCTGTCGTCGGGGCGTATCACCTGTTGACTGGTGTTAACACTGAAACAAGCAGCGGCGATTGTTCAATAATCAATAGTTTTGCGTTACCATTGTTCTCGAGTCCCGTCTCAGCCCGGCCCCGTCTCTCCCCGGCCCCGTCTCTCCCTGGCCCTGTCTCTCGATACTCGCTGACAAATGGTTCTGGGGACAATCACACAACACGGGAGAGAGGGAGAGGGGCGGAGTACAAAAGGGGAGGGAAGGGGTGGATAGTCAATACGATGAAGGATATAGGACGGGGGAAATCGATAGGGGCGGTACATAATGAGGGAAGGTGAGAAATGACTTTACAGGTAACAATGGGGAGGTGGACGACCCGGCCCTCTGAGGACTCGTTAACACCGTCAGCCAATCCTCGCTCCACACCTGGGCTATGGGACTCATTAATGAGGTGTATAATGAGGGTTTACCTGATGATAGACATCTTAGTTATATTTCACTTGATGATCAACCACCCTAACGTTACCTGGGAATTAGGTTAGGTTAGGTTAGTTTAGGTTAGCGTTAGGTTAGGTTAGGTTAGTTTTGGTTAGGTTAGGTTAGGTTAGTTAGGTTAGCGTTAGGTTAGGTTAAATTTGATTAAGTTAGGTGATAGAGAAATAAGTAGAAAAGAGGTACGATGAAGGTAAGAATTGAAAACATTGAGCAGAGAGAGTGAGTGTGTGTGTGTGTGTGTGTGTGTGTGTGTGTGTCCTATCATGTGTGCTTCTTGGTGTGCGTTGTATGATGTGTATGGGCTGAAGTTACTGCGTCCAGGCGTGCGTGTGTACACTCACGCGCCGTAGTTTCGACGCACCCTCTACTCCTGACTGGATGGAAGTCGTAGCCTTGTCTTCATGCTGAACGTTCCCCCCCCCCCCCCACCACCCATTGTTCAGTGATGCAATGTGCGAGCTCCAACCTTCGCTGGATTGTACGAATAGCAGTTCATGATGTAATATTTGAGAGAATATATGCACGATGCAGGATTTTAGTGACTCACAACACTTTATTTACCATCACTATACTTAACATCACTATACAAGAGGAATCGTTCGGTTTGCAGCTCTGACTACGACTTCCCGCGAGCCAGCAGTAGGGGTAGAGGGTGCATGAAAACTATGGCGCGTGAGTGTACCATAATGCGCACGTCCCCTATCGTGTATGTGTGCAAGATTGTTTGCGTTCTACCATGCGTGTGTTAGAGTGCGTACTTCCCAGCATGTTTGTGTACCTGATTGTGTGTGCATTAACGTGTCTGTGTGTCATATTGTTTGCGCTCTGGCGTACATGTATGCCAGAGTCAATGCGTCTTAGCGTGCATGTGCGCCAGATCGTGTGCGTTCTAGCATGCGTAATTGCGTATGGCAAAATGTGTGCGTTATATTATGCCTTTTTGCTTGAATGTGTATCAGATTGCATGCTTTCTGCATGCGTGTGTACCGTTTTGTGTGCGTTCGAGCTTGTGTGTGTGTGGCAGATTGCGTGCGTTCTAGCGTTCTGCTTTGCTTGAGTATGTGCGTTCTAGCATGATTGTGTGTGTGTGTGTGTGTGTGTGTTCTACTACTACTACTACTACTACTAAAAATACAAAATTGGTACTGGTGGACTGAACATTCGAGTTATGAATCACTGTTTATTTGTTGTGGAGAATAATACGTGGTTGTAGATGGTGCACTAAAGCTCTCCAGGTGGTATACTAGCCACTTGATAGTAACCAGCTGTCGGGTCGTTCGTGTAGGTGAGGTCGTCCTCAGAGTGGCGGCGACCCGGAGATGCCTGAGGGAGATAAAGTGTGTGTGTGTGTGTGAAGTATCTCCCGAGGATTATCTATGAAACACACACATACACACACTCACCCCCCCACACACACGTATATACACACACACACACACACACACCTACCTTTGAAGACAAATTTTTACGACCTTTTGAAGATGTATTGAAAATCAGGACGCACAAAAATCCCTGACAGACACGTTCCACACGTTTGATTTTTTCTATTTATTAATTTTTTTTGGTTTATTTTTAAATATTTTGTATCGTGGAAAGTTAACTGACAGAATACTGATTTAATAATTACAGTCAATGAGAATATATTATTTTATTACTATTAAGATCTATTGAGAATACTTTACATTATATTTTTTTATTATCAATTGGATGATCTGTAATAGTGTTTAATTAATTATTTACCGAGATATAACGAAGTGATTCAATATATAGTTCATGTATATAGTGAATATATACCTGGTCGAAAAGTACCTGTTATTACCACCTTAATTATTAACTTATTTATCTTGTTGTAATTAAAGTAAATGTTGGGATGGTCGTAATAAATGTTGAAAGTGGGTTACCATGTTCAATATTTACTGTTAATGGAGGAAAGGATATGTAATTATGAAGGTATTACGAGGAACAACTGTTAAGACAACAATGACCTTAAATGGATAAATAATTATTTAAAGAACATCATTGGCCAAAGGAAGGCTATAGGTAGAAGGATAAATCGTGGCGAAATTTACCTCCGGGATTATTATAGGGTATTGGCGAGTAGGGTTAAAACCGAGATAAGGAAAGCCAAGAGGAATAATGAGGTAAGGATAGCAAGGGAGGCGAAGTCAAACCCCAAAGGATTCTACCAAATGTATCAAACTAAAACACGAAAAAAGATTGGACCAATACGGTCAGACACCGGCGAGCTCACTGATAACGACGGAGAAATGAGCAATAATTTGAATAAATATTTTTCAACAATTTTCACCACCGAAAATTTAAACATGATACCCGAGGCACCGACTCTGTTCAGAGATAGTGAAGAAAACAAATTAAGCGAGATAGTGGTGACTAGTAACGATGTTAGTAAGCAAATAGACAAACTAAAGCCTAATAAGTCACCGGGTCCCGATGAGATATTTGCCAGAGTATTAAAGGAATGTAAGGAAGAGCTTAGTATGCCCTTAGCAAAGTTGTTTAACATGTCCTTAAAAACAGGTGTAGTACCAGAATCCTGGAGGATAGCGAATGTAATACCGATTTTCAAGAAGGGGGATAGATCACTATCCTCTAACTACCGTCCAATCAGTCTAACATCAATAGTAGGCAAATTACTGGAAGCAATCATTTCAAACTCTATTCGAAATCACCTGGAGAAGCACCGATTGATCAATGATTCCCAGCATGGCTTCACAAGCTGACGTTCATGTCTAACTAATCTATTAACATTCTTTTCATCAGTTTTCGAATCGGTGGACGAGGGGCACAATTATGATGTGGTATATCTCGACTTTAGCAAAGCCTTCGACAGAGTCCCCCACGAAAGACTAATTAGAAAGGTAGAAGCACATGGCATCAAAGGTAATATCCTTAAATGGATTAGGGCGTGGTTACAGGACAGGAAACAGCGAGTGAGCATTAATGGCACTAAGTCCCATTGGAGCAACGTCACAAGTGGAGTTCCCCAAGGCTCAGTACTTGGACCATTATTATTTATTATATACATAAACGACATAGATATCGGCATAGACAGCAACATAAGCAAATTTGCTGATGACACTAAAATAGGACGTGTTATTAAATCTGACGAGGACTCCAAAAAACTACAGGAAGATCTAAACAAATTTTTCGAATGGTCTGAAAAATGGCAAATGAAATTCAACGTGGACAAATGTAAAGTACTCAGTATAGGAGATGTAAACAGGGAAACCAGATACCAGATGAACAACGATGCCATAGAGAAATCCGACTGCGAGCGAGATTTAGGAGTAATGATAAGAAGGAACCTTAAGCCAAGTAAACAATGTGTTTTTGCTCGTAACAAGGCTAATATAGTACTTGGGTTCATACAAAGGAGTGTTAGTTACAAGACTAGCGAGGTCATCCCAAAACTGTATCTTGCTCTTGTGAGACCACACCTGGATTACGCAGTTCAGTTCTGGTCACCGTATTACAGAATGGATATAGAATCCTTGGAAAGAATTCAGAGGAGAATGACAAGACTAATTCCGGGCATTAGGAACCTTGAGTATAGAGACAGGTTAAAGCATCTTAATTTGCACTCCCTCGAGAGACGTAGAGCGAGGGGCGACCTGATAGAGGTGTATAAGTGGGAGGCAGGGCTAAACAAAGGGGACATTACAAAGGTACTCAAACTATCCAACCAGGAGCGAACTCGTAACAATGGTTTTAAATTAGACAAATTTAGATTTAGGCGTGAAATAGGTAAACACTGGTTTGGAAACAGAGTAGTGGATGAATGGAACAAGTTACCAAATATCATCATTAACTCGAATACGCTGAATAGCTTCAAACATAGGTTGGATGCTTATATGAGCAACAGGGGTTGGGTGTAAACGGGACTGCCCAGTATGGGCTAATAGGCCCGCTGCAGTTTCCTCCATTCTTACGTTCTTATTTGTAAGTGCACAGGAACTTTTAGATCACTCGGTAGCATAACACGGACAAGAGATATGTGAGAAAGTTAATAATAATCATAATGGTTCAACTACTACTACTACTCCTGTTTTTATGGCTTTCAACCTCCCCTCATAACCATACCTACTACTATTGTTAATATTAATAATGAATTAGAATGTAATAAAAATAATCAGTAATAATAATATGAAATAGGAAAGATCAATAAAGCTAGACAGAAGTTACAAATCAAATGCTTAATTAAATGAAAGAAAGGGGAGGAGGATGAGAGGAGAGGATGGTGATCTGCTTCAAAGAGAGAGAGAGAGAGAGAGACCTGACCTGACCTGACCTGACCTGACCTGACCTTCGTTAACGCCCCCCCCCCCCCCCCACAAGAAATGTAAGAAACTGCAGAAGCTTTTGTTTGCATGTGTTGTCGGGGCAACCAAAGAGTTCAGATCCGGCAACAGTCGCTTGAATAAAAAAAAATATACTCTTTAAAGTGGATCAAACAGTAACGCTCAATGTGTGGAATTTTGCTGTGGTGGTAAGAGAGAGAGAGAGAGAGAGAGAGAGAGAGAGAGAGAGAGAGACGTGTGCAGAAGTTTAGAGGTTAAGGACATAAGAACATAATAAGGAGTCTGCAATAGGCCGGTTGGCCTGTGCATGGCAGCTCCTGTCGAGAGTTACTACCACTCTCTATCATCCATGAATCTATCTAGCCTCCCTTTGAAACTTTCCAGAGTTCCCGCACTTATTACAAAGTTGCTAAGCTTGTTCCACTCGTCCACCACCCTATTTGTAAACCAGTTCCTTCCTATCTCCCTCCTAAACCTAAACTTATCCAACTTGAATCCGTTGTTCCGAGTCCTATCCTGCTCGGATATTATAAGAACTTTATCTATATCACCTTTATTGATTCCTTTCACCCACTTGAATACTTCTATCATATCTCCCCGCACTCTTCGTCTTTCTAGGGAAGGCAAGTTTAGTTTCTTTAACCTATCCTGATATGGAAGGTTTCTAAGTCCCGGAATCATTTTCGTCATTCTTCGCTGCACCGACTCTATAATAAGGGCACCAGAACTGAACCGCATAATCGAGGTGCGGCGTGACTAGCGCAGGATATAGTTGCAATAAGACCTCTGCACTCTTATTACTTACACTTCTAGATATAAAACCCAATACTCTGTTTGCCTTATTTCGAACATTAACGCACTGTTTTCTAGGCCGTAGGTCTCTTTCACAAGTCGACTTCTCAAGGTTGATGTTGTTAAGGCTGTATACATTGACAGTATTTGTTCTTCCAATATTAAGTACGCTGCACTTGCTGGTGTTGAATTTCATTTGCCATTTTTCAGACCACCCCTGCAATTTATTTAGATCCTCCTGTAATGCATTTGCATCCTGCCCTGAATTAATCTGCCGCCCGATTTTGGTGTCCTCCGCAAACTTGCTTATGTCACTGCTGATCCCAGTATCTAGATCGTTTATGTAGATTATGAACAAGAGTGGGCCTAGTACTGACCCTTGGGGAACCCCACTAGTTACACGGCCCCACTCAGATTTAACACCATCTACGCTCACCCTCTGCGTTCTATCGGTGAGCCATGATTTTATCAAATTTAAAACTTTCCCCTCGATGCCATGAGCCTTAATTTTTCTCAGAAGCCTCTGATGCGGTACTCTGTCAAATGCTTGTGTGAATTCAAGAGAGACGTGGGGTGGGGTTATGTGGGGATGTGTTGTGGTGGTGGGGGTGTGTTGTGGTGGTGTGGTGTGGTGTGGTATGGTATGGTGGGGAGCGTGTGGTGTGGCCTAAAACACGTGATAAATGGTGATCCTGTGGAAACATTGTGGTGAGCAAGTTAAGGTAATGGCCAGGTGAATGAGGGCCACAGTTGGCCAGGCGAGGGCCATACTGTGAGGGATATAGTGTCCAAATGTAGATAAAGCTGGCCAAGTGAGAACCAAAGTGGCTACACGAGGCCCATGTTGGCTTATGTTGGCTTATAGTTTGATGGGCCACAGTACAACCCAGGGACGACAGGTGAGGGGGTGTTGTGAGGGAGTGTTGTGAGGGAGTGTTGTGAGGGGGTGTTATAATAGAGTGTTGTGACGGAGCGCTTTAAGGAGTTGTGAAGAATGTGGATGTTTTCCTAATGAATAATCTACTACACAGAGGAGGCGACAGTGGGGGTGTAGCTGCACCAGTGTACTGTGTATACACCAACACTCTCCTGCTTCTTTCTTCCTCTCCTAAAACCTACATTATCTTGTCCTGTGTGACGTATTGACACTAACCTACGTCACCTTACGCTCTCTCTCTCTCTCTCTCTCTCTCTCTCTCTCTCTCTCTCTCTCTTGCTGACTGGTTGGCTATCCGTCTCTATCTTTGTGTGTGTGTTTGTCTGTCTCTTATATGTATACGGTGTACTAGGAAGACATAGAACAGAGACAGACACAGACAGGGAGTGGGACACACACACACACACACAGACAAGAGTCTTTCGTCAGGTAAAATTTCGATTCCGGGGAAGTTCCGGCCAAAAGTTATTCCTTTCTTTTAGGATGTGAGCAGCTGAGGTAATTAAGCAGTGTCACACGCCCTAGGCTTCATTAACTCAAGTTTATGTCGCTGTTGGTACCGAAGCCTCGTAATGATTGGAACGGGGGAGAAAAAATCGTATCGAGACAGTGAAGCTAATGTGAATCGAGATAGTGAGGCAGTGTCATTGGTTTGGCCGAGATAGTGAAGCAGAGTCATGAGCTTAGTCGAGATAGTGAAGCAGAGGTATACGGTGAAGCAGAAGTGTGTTGTTATGGTGTAGTGAGATCAAGGATGTTATGAGACAATGAAGCAGTAGAGTATCGGGACAGTGAAGCAATGGTTATACTTAACAAGACAGTGAACCAATAATGTGCCGAGACAATGACACAACAATGTATCGAGACACCTACCCACCCACCCGGAAAAGGATAATATAAAGTGATTTACACCATGAAGTCTGATGCAGTTTAGTCAAGCCGACGAAGCAGATATAATCAGTGTCGGTGGTTCAAAAAGTGTTACTGCTATTGTTGTGGCCATCAAACACCCGCCAGCTGTGTTTGATGTTGGTTGTGGGTGTGTGGGGTGGCGCAGGAGGAGTGTGTGTTTGTAGGGATGCGGGAGAAGCGTGTGTCTCTGAAGGGAGTAGTTGGGAGAAATGTGTGTGTGTGGGGGGGGGGGGGGCGTGCTAGGAGTGTGTGTGGGGATGTGGAGGGAAGGGGGGCGCTGGAGGATGTGTGTGGGGGGGGGGGGGAGGGCGTGCTATGAGTGTGTGTGGGGATGTGAAGGGAAGGGGGGCTCTGGAGGAGTGTGTGTGTGTGGTTCCCTCGCCAATCCTGGACGTGTTATCCCCACAGACTGGCGCTACACTTCTCGTCTTTTTTACCTCCCGTGTGTCGCCCACTGCCTCACTCTCCTCCCACCGGGTGAAGTTAGGTTAGGTTTGGTTAAGTCTTTTATTTCCTTGTTTGTTCCAATTGGCTGGTGGTGGCGTGTCGTAAGGAGGATGTAGGAGGGACACACACATAGTTGACGTCACCCTGACATTCACCAACTCGTAAACTTCCATTATATATTTTTTCCACCATTAAAGAGGGAGAGCACGGAAGGACAGAGGTGCCGTCAAAACACGACCACCACGACAGCCCGTCACGGCAACGACTACAATCTCCGCCGTATGAACCACTCACTACCACCTTTATATAAAAAAAAATAAAGATTGTTACCCCAGGGAGTAACCAGAGACACTAAAGGGGAAATTTAGTGTTGTGTGGCCTGGCAGGATCTCACCCTCGCCGCTGTCTGCTGTCGGAGTTCTCGGCGCTGATATGGCAAATCCTAAGTCTGCAGCCAGAATTTTTAGCCACACATTTTACCCGGCCCGTTTTTCTTTCTAGGACGGGCAGTTAAAGTTTATTACGACGCAGATATCCTGCCCCCCCCCCCCACCTCGTCCTCCCTCCCTCCCTCCCCTACACACACACTACCACGTCCCTGCCATCTGCTGCTGACCAACCCCCCACCCCACCCCCTCCACACACCCCTTCACACACCCCTTCACACTATACCCTCACATCTCTACTCTGCAAATTTAGGTACAAATGAGTTCTTGCTTGACAGTAGTACAGTAAACAGCTTAAAATACACTTATAAATTTACACAAAGGACTTTACCATGACGCTGGGTGACGCCTAAGATCAACTTCTAAATCCTCCGTGCCTCAATTTTTTTTTGCTCCGTCCATCGTGTTTCCGGCCATTGTCTTGGCAACCACTCGGCCGATTCTCTCAAAACAAAAACCGGGGAGCGTCTCTCATGAGCCCTCTGAAGTGATTAGCTGGGGGGGGGGGGGTCACGGATCGACAACTGGCCCAACTTTCTCGGGTCTTTAATTGGTCGAGAGAGAGAGAGGTATCCGACTGTTTTCCTGACCACCGAGTAAAAAAAAAAACTGGATTTCGTCTCACTAATTCTCAGAAGCCATTAGCATACATGTTTTCTTGAATGTATGCGCTTTGTTGTTCTTATTTAGCAGAGGCCGGAATTAAGAACAAATCCTGGTTCTTCCTTTAATTTACTGTTATAGTCTCATTACTGTACTGTGTGATGGGGCTGTTGTACTGTACTTCCTGGTTTACTTCTGTAGCCTCACATAAGCCATCTTCACCCACCACCACCAGCAACCTGTCCCTTCCCCCGGACTATCACTCGACTCCACGATGCCCTACCCAGTTCACTCATCCACGCGCACCGTCACTTGTAATGCATCCTTCATACCATCCTTCTACAACATCCTTCATCCCCTCCTTCACCCCATCCTTCAACCCATCCTTCTACAACATCCTTCACCCCATCCTTCATACCATCCTTCTACAACATCCTTCACCCCATCCTTCTTGGTCTTCCCTCGTTGCCAGCTCAGTTCCTCTTTGTCTCGTAGAAAGACCCGGACAACCAGTTTCCTTCAGTGTCTTCTTATTACTGATTACATCTGTATTACTCAAACACCCTCGTGGGGGATTTTTAGAGCGTCTTTCTTTCTCCCGGTGTCTGAGTACAAGGTGGGGCCATACAAGGTGGGGCCATACAAGGGCAGCTGTACCTCGCACCCTCCTCCCTATAATAATGAAGGGCGTGTTGCAGTAAGTGACGCCTGACTGATGTACAGTAATTATTTGACAAGAAATACTCCGAGAAATTATGACTCTTTTATTTTTACGAAAGCTTTTTGTATATTTTGTAATTAGTTGGATCTTAAATAGGAGGATATATGACCCCAGGCGAGGTGTATCTCTCTCTCTCTCTCTCTCTCTCTCTCTCTCTCTCTCTCTCTCTCGAGTTTCACCAAGGATAAAAATATTGAAAAAAAGACTCGTAGTATTTTTATAACCCCACACAGGTAAAGTTAAGGGGTGTTTAATCATCAGGTGAAATAAGATAGGGGTTAATCTGCGTTAGCCCGTACACCTGTAAAAAAAAAATCATCCCTTACTCGTAAACAACAGCAATTAGTCAAATCAGGAAAGGCGAACATCGGAGTAACTACAAAGCAAACCGGACTTAAGAGTAGAGACCCCTGGCGGCAATGAGCGATATAGATTAGTTAAGTGAGGGGGGGGGGGGATTACATAAATCCGGGTGGCGGTGAGGTAGATTTGGTCGCGTTGTTTACATTTAATATAACAGGTGTTGAAGTGAGACACGTGTGATGTTTTTTTTGTACGGGTTTTGTTACTGTTACGGGTTTTGTTACGGGTTTTGTTAAGTTGGTTTTAATTTATATTGTCTTTGTTATTTATTTATTTTATTTTATTTATTTTTTTTTTTTTTTGGGGGGGGGGGGGGATATATTTAAGTTGTTTTTGAAAAGTAACTTTTTCATAGTACTGTAGTTGTAATTTTTAAGTAATTTTTATGGAAAATGACTGAAAAATCTATAGTGTTATAATTTTGGGAAGATTTTCCTTGGTAATATATATTTTGTTCAATAATTGGATTTGTTGCGCGTTGTCGCTACTACAGACAGACCTAGACAGACAGACAGACAGACACGCACGCACGCATTCGCACACACTCAATTATCTTCTAACAAAAGCACTCTAATTTAGTTGGCAGAATATTATTTGTAAAAAAAAAATATCGCGAAATGTAATTAGTTTTGTTATGACGGGGGTGTACAGGTAATAATTAATTAATTAATTTATTTGAGGGTGTTGCTGTATTATTAGGACAGACTTTACCTGTTGGGTCGACCTGACACCTACC
Source organism: Homarus gammarus (assembly GCA_958450375.1). NCBI lineage: Eukaryota > Metazoa > Arthropoda > Malacostraca > Decapoda > Nephropidae > Homarus > Homarus gammarus. Next base: position 5,129,645 of record CAUDMG010002649.1, on the reverse strand, counting down.
TACCTGTGTGTGTGTGTGTGTGTGAAAAAAAATAGAAATATAGCGACAAAATTGACAGTTGTATCTCTCTCTCTCTCTCTCTCTCTCTCTCTCTCTCTCTCTCTCTCTCTCACACACACACACGGGTCGGCATAATCCAGAGTTAACAGCACATACTTAAGTTTCACGACCGTAATAATAATAATGCTGGCAGTGATGTTTGTGTGAAGAGGAAATAATACTACTACCACAACTAGTGTCATCATCACTACCACCACCACACTGAACCAAACAACACAAACCCGAAGGTCATGTTATTCCTGGCTAACCCGTGTTGACCTCTGCTATTGACCCTGACCTTGGCTCACTTGTATAACCTAATTTTAACCCTGCGGTCCCCAGCTCTGTGTGGTCGTGGGGGGGGGGGGGGGGGGGGGGGGGGGGTAGTTTGATTTCAGTTGATTTGGTGGTTTTCGAGAAAAGTTTGTTTTTATGGAATCAAATGTAAGTCTGTATATTTTCAGCCACCTACTGCAGCTCTATTAATAAACCGTTTATTATTATTATTATTATTATTATTATTATTATTATTATTATCATTATTATTATTATTATTATCATTATTATTATTACACACACACACACACACACACACACACCTGTTCATATACCTGAAACATTTTTTAATCGTCTCCTGGAGGTTTTTGCGAATTTTTAGTCGATTATTATTTTTGTGGTAATTTTGTCGTAACGTTTTAAAAGGATTTAGAACTGTGGGCTTAGAAAATAATTGGTTTTCTATCTATCTATTTATTTATCTATCTATCTATCTTTATCTATCTATACCTATCTATATCTATCTATCTATATCTATATATCTATCTCTATCTATCTGTTTGTCTGTGTCTGTCTGTCTGTCTGTCTGTGTGTCTGAGTTAAGCCACACGCTGGAATATAATACACCCAAACAACCCTGGCGCTCAAGATAAAATAACCACAACAACCACAACCACCACAACATCCACCAGTCAGATCCGTAGAGGCGGGTAGTGTGCTGACTCGAATAAGGACCACAGTGGCCCGTGTGAAGAAGGTTACACACGGATGCGAAAATATATTGTTTTTGTGATACGGTGTAATAGGGGTAGAGACGGTGTAATAGGGGTAGAGACGGTGTAATAGGGGTAGAGACGGTGTAATAGGGGTAGAGACGGTGTAATAGGGGTAGAGACGGTGTAATAGGGGTAGAGACGGTGTAATAGGGGTGAAGACGGCGTAATAGGGGTAGAGACGGTGTAATAGGGGTGAAGACGGTGTAATAGGGGTAGAGACGGTGTAATAGGGGTAAAGACGGTGTAATAGGGGTGTAATAGGGGTAGAGACGGTGTAATAGGGGTAGAGACGGTGTAATAGGGGTGAAGACGGTGTAATAGGGGTAAAGACGGTGTAATAGGGGTGTAATAGGGGTAAAGACGGTGTAATAGGGGTGAAGACGGCGTAATAGGGGTAGAGACGGTGTAATAGGGGTAAAGACGGTGTAATAGGGGTGTAATAGGGGTAAAGACGGTGTAATAGGGGTGAAGACGGTGTAATAGGGGTAGAGACGGTGTAATAGGGGTAAAGACGGTGTAATAGGGGTAAAGACGGCGTAATAGGGGTGAAGACGGTGTAATAGGGGTGAAGACGGTGTAATAGGGGTGAAGACGGTGTAATAGGGGTAGAGACGGTGTAATAGGGGTAAAGACGGCGTAATAGGGGTGTAATAGGGGTAGAGACGGTGTAATAGGGGTGAAGACGGTGTAAAGACGGTGTAATAGGGGTGTAATAGCGGTAGAGACGGTGTAATAGGGGTAGAGACGGTGTAATAGGGGTGAAGACGGTGTAATAGGGGTGAAGACGGTGTAATAGGGGTGTAATAGGGGTAAAGACGGTGTAATAGGGGTAGAGACGGTGTAATAGGGGTAGAGACGGTGTAATAGGGGTGAAGACGGCGTAATAGGGGTGTAATAGGGGTAGAGACGGTGTAATAGGGGTAGAGACGGTGTAATAGGGGTGAAGACGGTGTAATAGGGGTAAAGACGGTGTAATAGGGGTAGAGACGGTGTAATAGGGGTGTAATAGGGGTAGAGACGGTGTAATAGGGGTAGAGACGGTGTAATAGGGGTGTAATAGGGGTAGAGACGGTGTAATAGGGGTAGAGACGGTGTAATAGGGGTAAAGACGGTGTAATAGGGGTAAAGACGGCGTAATAGGGGTGTAATAGGGGTAGAGACGGTGTAATAGGGGTGAAGACGGTGTAATAGGGGTAAAGACGGTGTAATAGGGGTAAAGACGGCGTAATAGGGGTGTAATAGGGGTAGAGACGGTGTAATAGGGGTAAAGACGGTGTAATAGGGGTGAAGACGGTGTAATAGGGGTAAAGACGGTGTAATAGGGGTGAAGACGGCGTAATAGGGGTAGAGACGGTGTAATAGGGGTGAAGACGGTGTAATAGGGGTGAAGACGGTGTAATAGGGGTGAAGACGGTGTAATAGGGGTAGAGACGGTGTAATAGGGGTAAAGACGGCGTAATAGGGGTGTAATAGGGGTAGAGACGGTGTAATAGGGGTGAAGACGGTGTAAAGACGGTGTAATAGGGGTGTAATAGGGGTAGAGACGGTGTAATAGGGGTGAAGACGGCGTAATAGGGGTAGAGACGGTGTAATAGGGGTGAAGACGGTGTAAAGACGGTGTAATAGGGAAAAATACGATGCCTTAGGGAGTTAATACGGTGGGAATACAGTACACTAAAAATACCGTGAAATATAGTGGTGTCGCCTGTGGATTTTCAGGGTTAAGGGTCTCTCTCTCTCTCTCTCTCTCTCTCTCTCTCTCTCTCAACATATAGTAGAGGTGTACCATAAAAGGAGCCGGGTTAGATTAGGTTAGGTTAGATTAGGTTAGGATTAGGTTATGTTATGGTACCATTGTTTTCTCGTGTAGGGAGGTAAACCACACTGCTCAGGTACTGCCACCGCACCACTCACTACCACACACTACCACACACTACCACACCGCTGGATATCAAACGATCCTCATAAGAGCCATTTAATTATTAATCACTTATAATGACAACAAATTTAAGTTCATTTTCAGCCTATAGATAACGATTGGTCAGGTCAAGGGGTTAGGTTCGGTTCGGTTCGGTTAGGTCAGGTCAGGTCAGGTCAGGTCAGGTTCATTGATAATAGACCACGAGAGGTAAGTTTAAATCGGTGTCGTTAGAGTGGTAGTTGTGGTAGTGATGGTGGTAGTTATGGTGGTAGTGGTTATGGTGGTGGTAATAGGGCGTAGTAATAGTGGTTATGGTGGTAGTGGTGGTGGGCCAAGGTGGTGGTTGGGTAGGGTGGAAGTAGTAGTGGGCCTTAGTGGTGGTGGGCCAGGGTAGTAGTGGTGGTGGGCCAGGGTAGTAGTGATGGTGGTGGTATGGTGGGCCAGGGTGGTATTGGTGGTGGGCCAGGGTGGTGGTGGTGGTGGGTATGGTGGACCTGGGTGGTGGTGGGTATGGTGGACCTGAGTGGTGGTGGGTATGGTGGGCCAGGGTGGTGGTGGTGGGTATGGTGGGCCAGGGTGGTGGTGGTGGGTATGGTGGGCCAGGGTGGAGGTGGTGGGTATGGTGGGCCAGGGTGGTGGTGGTGGGTATGGTGGGCCAGGGTGGTGGTGGTGGGTATGGTGGGCCAGGGTGGTGGTGGTGGGTATGGTGGGCCAGGGTGGTGGTGGTGGGTATGGTGGGCCAGGGTGGTGGTGGTGGGTATGGTGGGCCAGGGTAATGGTGGTGGGTATGGTGGGCCAGGGTGGTGGTGGTGGGTATGGTGGGCCAGGGTGGTGGTGGTGGGTATGGTGGGCCAGGGTGGTGGTGGTGGGTATGGTGGGCCAGGGTAATGGTGGTGGGTATGGTGGGCCAGGGTAATGGTGGTGGGTATGGTGGGCCAGGGTAATGATGGTGGGTATGGTGGGCCAGGGTGGTGGTGGTGGGTATGGTGGGCCAGGGTGGTGGTGGTGGGTATGGTGGGCCAGGGTGGTGGTGGTGGGTATGGTGGGCCAGGGTGGTGGTGGTGGGTATGGTGGGCCAGGGTGGTGGTAGTGGTGGTGGGCCAGGGTGGTGGTGGTGGGTATGGTGGGCCAGGGTGGTGGTAGTGGTGGTGGGCCAGGGTGGAGGTGGTGGGTATGGTGGGCCAGGGTTGTGGTGGTGGGTATGGTGGGCCACGCTGCTGGTGGATCAATAGCGTGGCTGGCACTGTGCTGGGAGGCAGGCGGCCCGCGCGCCCCACAAGGCATTAAAGAGAAGCAACCACTCCACTACCGGCCCGCTACCATTCATCTTTTGGCTCCTCAACTACCATTCCTCTACCATGATCCATTACCCTGATCACTTAGCCTAACTTAACCTAACTTAACCTAACTTAACCTAACTTAACGTTTATATGAAGCGACCGGGTCATCTCCACCTAATTATCAGCACCTACTAGCACTCCTTATTACAGCACTACCTAGTATAGCTGCCACCACTAGCCACCTGGGACACTTACTAGTAGGGCACCACTAGCCGCCTGGGGCACTACTACTAGTAGGGCACCACTAACCACCTGGGACACTTACTAGTAGGGCACCACTAGCCACCTGGGGCACTACTAGTAGGTCACCACTAACCACCTGGGACACTTACTAGTAGGTCACCACAAGCCGCCTGGGGCACTACTAGTAGGATACAACCTCTAGCTAGTTAAGACACGGTTAGGACACAAACACTAGCTAGTTGGGACACTACAAGTACACTAGCCCAACTCAGGACACTGCCACCGCTACACTAGACCATCACTAGCTAGCGAGAACACTACTAATACAAAGGTCACTACTAGTCAGCCAGGACGCTACTATCGCTACTAGCCTACCAATAGCCAGTCTGGACACATTACTAGCATAGGACACTATCACCACAATAATCAGCCATTACCATAGTGCCTAGGAGCTATTAATGTGTGACACCATCATCACACCATCACCATAACGCATCATCACACTACACTATCACCATGACAACCCCATCACACTGTCACCATCATATCACCATCACATCAACGCTATTACACTACACCATAATTACCTTGACAACAATTACCATGCCATCACACAATTCACGTGACAACAATGATACCATGACACCACAACTATTACATTGTAGTTCTACCATTACCACCGTTACCATGTTGGCCCACCATCACCACCACCCTCTTCCTCTCCCACCTCCCTCCTCCTCCCCCTCCTTCACCGCCCTCCTCCTCCCTCCTCCTCCACCACCACCGCCCTCCTCCTACCCCCTCTCCACCACCACCACCACCACAGCTGATCAGAGAGTAGCATCTGGCTCTGGGTGAAGGAACATTAAGCTGCCTCAGTGTGTTAATGTCGCTGTCATTATCATTACTCCCTGACCTGAGAAAAGATTAGGAACATGATTATAAATTTTCCTATAGGGTGTGACCTATGAGGGATTATTTAATATACCTGTAGTGTCTGTGTATATTGTTTGTATACCTGTAGTGTCTATGTATATATTGAAGCAGTGTTAATTTGTTTGAGAATTTTACTGAATATCTATCTATCTTTCTTTCTTTCTTTCTTTCTTTCTTTCTACGATATTCAAAATAGATTAGTTAAATTATTGTTAATATTATAGATTAGTTAAAATCTCTTCTTAATATTAATGGAGAGAGAGAGAGAGAGAGAGAGAGAGAGAGAGAGAGAGAGAGAGAGTTCAGTGGATTAATTCTGCATTTTTATGTTTCACTAAATATAAATTCTCGTGACTTATCTGTTAGTTCGTAAATGCTGACATGTACTTGGGGGGGGGGGGGCGTTCTGTTATGGGAGGCCTGGATTAAATATATTATTATACTGAATTTTGTGTTATTGTTGTGTTTGAGGTCGACATGATTTTGATGGATTGGTCTACTAAATGGTGGTGTGTGTGTGTGTGTGTGTGTGTGTGAGTGTGTGTGTGAGAGAGAGAGAGAGAGAGAGAGGTTACTGTATACACAACACACTCACATTAACTGCCGATTATATCTGTCAGTCAGTCTTGTAGGTTCACTCTGGGGCGTTAACAGGCTAGACGAGGGAGCTGATCATACCATTAGTTTGTGTGTGGTGTTGGGGCTTCCTGGTCTCCTCAACACCTCGAGGTTACGGCAGACAACCAACCACCTCATTACTTGTGCTGCTGCTGTTAAGGCGACACACTTCATAGAGGAATTTGACTAGTGAGAATATTGATGAAAGTTTGTTAATGTGTTAAGTCACTTATTTGAGAGTGTTAAGTAACCTTCCCAATGGTGTAGACACTTTATAAGGGGCGGTGTAGTGTGGACGACATTAAGATTCTCAATGGCGTCGAACAACAGTCATGTGAGGAGGTTGAAGCGTGAAGATTCTCGGGGAGGAGAAGGGGGAGATGTGGCACGTCGGCGAAATTCTCTGTAGAGGTAAACTGTCTTCCCATGGGTGAGGGAGGGCGCCAGGCGATGCACAATCCAACTTTGATGGGCAGGACGTGTACAGGTGGATGTCCTCGAATCGACTGCCTGAAGCTGTTGTCTGCGGTGAGCTGGAGGAGGAAGAGGTGGAGGAGGGGGGCGGGAAGACCTCGGTGGATAGGGTCGATTCGTGGTATTAAGGCTATCAGACATAACAGGAAGAAAAACACCAGTTGACGTGTTGGGGGAAAGAATGTGCTATGTGTCACACTCACTTGACGCGGTCCCTAAAATATATATATATATAAACTGAGGAGAACTTGTCTGAGAAGCTAAGAGGATTAAACCAGATGAAGAGAGACGACTGTAAAGACCCAAGGCAGACTGGGAGTACGTCAACAACAGCAACAACAACTGGGACACACACACACACACACACACACACACTGACAACGCTTTTATTTTCCAAGTCCTCGCACACTACCACCTATCAGTTTTGTTTTATATATGCATCATGTATGTGTGAGGTGACGTATGTATGTATGTATGTATGTATGTATGTATGTATGTATCACAACTCCATTCTAGTTATTTAAGACATCACACAAACACAAAAGAAATCACTAACCTTAAAAAACAACAACAACAAAAACAACAAAAATAGGTAATAGCCACGTCGTTATTATTATACCAAACAATTAAAAAAATAATTATATTGTCCTTGTTAACTCGTAACCTATTGTCCTTAATAAACCAACTCAATTAACACCTTTTTTTGGGTTTAAATTAGAATAGCTGTATTGTTCACTTCGCGTCAAATAAATCATATAATTACTATTTTTTTTTCTTTAGTCGTGTCCATTGATTGTTACTGTAGTGTGACCGTAAATAGCATCTAGAGGCAGGGTGTCAGCCAGGCGGTGATTGGCTTATAGTGCGTTACGTCATCTCTCTTGGGGGCGGTGATTGGCTTATAGTGCGTTACGTCATCTCTCTTGGGGGCGGTGATTGGCTTATAGTGCGTTACGTCATCTCTCTTGGGGGCGGTGATTGGCTTATAGTGCGTTACGTCATCTCTCTTGGGGGCGGTGATTGGCTTATAGTGCGTTACGTCATCTCTCTTGGGGGCGGTGATTGGCTTATAGTGCGTTACGTCATCTCTCTTGGGGGGAAGAGATTTGATGTGTTTATGACTGTTTTTAATGGTGGTAGATAACACGACCATTTGGAGTATGTTTTGAGTGCGTTTTGGAGTGTGTCTTTGGGGAGTATCTTGGAGTGTTTCTTGAAGTGTGTGTTGAGTGTCTTGGAGTTTTTTTTGAAGTGTGTCTTACAAGGGATGATAATTATTGAACAAAACTAATCCTCAACTTCCTGGAAAAACATCGAAAAAAAATGAAAAAAAGAAAAGAAAAAAATCACTATATTTGGCTTAAAGTTGTATAGTTCATTAGTTTTATTATTATATTTAAGGAGAAAAAATCCTCATTGTACAGTAAACATAATAGGTTGAAAAACGAATATTAATTTTGAAATGTTTTTATATAATTTTCGATTATTTTACTAAGCTACTGAAGGTGTCACAATGAGGTGGTGTGGCAGAGTGGTGTGGGCGTGTGTTGGAAGGTGGTGTGGGCGTGTGGCAGGATGGTGAGGACTTCTGACTACACAGTGGAGGCGGCGGCAGCTGTGTTCTCCAGCTGGTTGGAAATTTTGTTTACTGTACCTTGGAGGACCTGTGACCGGGTTAGGTTAGGTTAGGTTAGTCAGGCTAGGTCAGATTACGTCAGGCTAGGTCAGATTACGTCAGGCTAGGCGAGGTCAGGTCAGGTTACGTCAGGCTAGGTCAGATTACGTCAGGCTAGGCGAGGTCAGGTCAGGTTACGTCAGGCTAGGTCAGGTTACGTCAGGCTAGGCTAGGTCAGGTCACGTCAGGCTAGGCTAGGTCAGGTCAGGTCACGTCAGGCTAGGTCAGGTCAGGTCAAGTTGAGGAACAGTAACCTAAACGCGAGAGACAATAAGACAAACTTGCAGGTCACCGAAAACAAGTGGGTCAGAAAAGTATGTGGAGTGAAAAAGAGAGTGGAAAGGAGGTTGACGGAAATGAAAGAGGAAATTGAGATGAAGAAGCGTCTTAGGGGAAAGGTTAGTTGGTTGACAGTAAGTTAAGGGGGTCCGGGGTGTGTACAACGAAGGGGAGAGGAGGAGAAGGTTGAAAAGATGAAGAGGAGGAGAAGGAGAGGATAGCAAGGGAGGGCGTAGAAGTAAAGAGGAGAGGAGAGGGTGGGAGAAAGAGGAGGGGAGAGATAAACCAAGAATAAAATGTGACGACAATGAAAAGAAGAAGGAAGAAGAATGGATGAGATAGACAGAAGAGCGACATAGCTTAGAGAGAGAGAGAGAGAGAGAGAGAGAGAGAGAGAGAGAGAGATATTATGGTTTGGATAGGTTAGGTTAGGACCAATCCACTCCCCTTCCGTTATCTTCTCCCCTTTCCTCTATCTGTTTCTCTCCCTTCCCCTCTCTCGTCCCTTCCCTCTTTTTTCTTCTCATCCCACCCTTCCTCCTCTCACTTCTGTCCCATGCCCCCCTATCCCTGTCATTCTTTCCTTCTCTCCCTCTCTCCCACCTTTCGTCGTTCTTCATGTTTCAATTGTATACAGTGTCAGGGCTTCACCTACCCTTCCACCTTCATACAGATATACATGAATTTAGTGTGTGTGTGTGTGTGTGTGTGTGTGTGTGTGTGTGGAGAGAAAAATACGATGTTGTTGCTTACGAGTTTGTTTTCATTGTGGGAGGGAGGGAGGGAAGGGAGCTGGGGGGGGGAGGAGCTGGGGGGGGGGGGTGGGTGGGTGTTGAGGTGAATATGTCAAGGTAAATAATTATTTGTATTGAGAAAAGACGAAAGAACAGTCCATTATAGAACTAGAAGACCCATCATCACCACTTATCACCACCACTACCATCATTCACCACCACTACCATCATCCACCATCACCACTTATCACCACCACTACCATCATCCATCACCACCACTTATCACCACCACTACCATCATCCACCACCACTACCACTACCATCATCCACCATCACCACTACTACCATCATCCACCACCTCTACCATCATCCACCACCACCACTTATCACCACCACTACCACCACCATCACCACCACTACCACCACCATCACCACCACTACCACCACCACGGATTTTTCCTCTTAGGCACCACAAATGGTATTCTCTGGTTAGGAAGAACAATGTACAGTCCTACCTCTGCTTACACACACTCTGCTTCTCTCTCTTCGTCCTCGCGTTAGAGAGAGAGAGAGAGAGAGAGAGAGAGAGAGAGAGAGAGAGAGAGAGAGGACAACTGAAACACAGCAACAAGAGACCTTTTTGCTGTCAGAGATGAGACTGAGTGTTAGGGTCGGTGAGTGACAAAGAGGGGGGAGGAGGAGACGTCAAGACAAAGAGCTCTACCCTTCACAATGACACCGACGCGGGGGGGAATACTACTGCCCACCCACCCGCCCACCCACCCACACCCACACCCACACCCCCATCCACCCACCTACCACCCTCTTACTGGTTGACTTGACTTCCAACCTGAAAATATAATTATGACTGAAAATATGGCATTAAAATAATTACTCTTGAGACTCAACCTTAATTAGTAGCAGAGGTTAAGTAAAGACGTACTCATGGAGAGAGAGAGAGAGAGAGAGAGAGAGAGAGAGAGAGAGAGAGAGAGACTTTAGGAGGAAAAGAATGTTCGCTGGCATTATATAATTTTAGGATTTTATTTAAGGTAAAGGGTTTTGTATTAAAGGTTTTAAGGGTAAATTAAGAGGTGTTGTATTTTGACGTTTAAGGAGATTTTAGGGTTGGTTAAAGTTTAGTTTGTTATTTAGGGTTTTAGGTTGGGTGAGGAATTTGTATTGTTATTATTATTATTGCTGTTATTGTTATTATTATTGCTGTTATTGTTATTATTATTGCTGTTATTGTTATTATTGCTGTTGTTTTTGTTATTATTGTTGTTGTTTTTGTTATTATTGTTGTTGTTGTTGTTATTGTTGTCGTTATTGTTGTTGTTGTTATTGTTATTCCCTTCTTCCTCCAGCGGTTTATTAGTTCCTTAACCCCTCAGCTGACAGACCTCCCCTCACCCACCAGATTATTACATGTTGTGTTATAATGAGCCTCTCTGTGTCAACGTTAGGGTCACGGGAAGGTCAAAGGTCATATAGTCTTGTCAGGGTCATAACTACTGTACTGGTGTGACTATTCCATGGCTTAGGGTTATTCTGGTAGACGAAGTCAATAATCGCATTATTGGTCACTAGATTATAGGTTAGGTCAGGTCAGGTCAGGTCGAGGTGACAACTGATGGTCATAGCTCTCTCTCTCTCTCTCTCTCTGCTTGGGTCTACAAATATTATTCTGAGTTTGTAAATAGTTAATATTTTTTTATATACTGATGTACTAAAATGAATGTTGTCTAATGTGTTGTTTTGTTTTTGTTTAACAGGTGAGTCTTGATTGTGGTTGACCACTGGAGGCTCTGGACACGATAAATTACAGGTAAGGTTAGGTTAGGTTAGGTTAGGGTATATGATATGGACAGGGATGTGTGTTCTGCGTGGTGCAATTTCTTCTCTGTGAGTGTATGAAAAGAACACACACACACACACACACACACACACACACACACACACTCTACGGTTATGACACTCCACATTTCACTAACATAAACAATCTTTCTAATGACGAACGTTTAGGATTTTGTCTTCACTACAACACCCAGCACCACAGCTTTACCACCACACCCAGCACCACACCCCTACCACCACACCCAGCACCACACCCCTACCACCACACCCAGCACCACACCCACCAGATATATATACCTTGTTCCATCTCTTAATGACTCAACCTTCTGTGCTAGTGCTTCCATGTTCCAGCCTCTCTCTCTCTCTCTCTCTCTCTCTCTCTCTCTCTCTCTCTCTCTCTCTCTCTCTCTCTCTCTCTCTCTCTCTCTCTCTCTCTCTCTCCCCACACCTCTTCTCACCTTTTTTCTACTTTCCTTCCCATCAATCTCTCCCTTTCTCATTATCTTCTTTTCTTTTCTCTCTCCTTCGCAACACTTACTTCCACCGCCTCGCCCAGCATTAGTAAGAGGAGGAGGGGGAAAAGAAGGAGGAGGAGGAGGAAGAAGAGAGGAGGAGGCACCTGTGTGTGGTGGTATTTGTGAGGAAGTTGTGGTGGTCTCCGGGCTGGTGGCCAGGAACAACAGCTACGGAACTTGTCCTCACCACCTGGTCACTCCCCTGCTTCCCTTCCTCCCTCTCTCCCTTCCTCGGTCCCGCCCTCTCTCTCGTCCCTCCTTTCTTTCGTCCTTCCCTTCCTTCGTCCCTTCTTCCTTTACCGACTTCTTTTCCTCCCTCCCTGCCTCCCTCCCTTCTTTCTTTCTCTGCGTCAGGTGGGTGTTGTGTTCTGACGGTGTTGGTAGTGGGATTTTTCTTCTTCTCTTTCACCCTTTATTCGATGTCTCCTCTTCCTCCTCCTCCTCCTTTCTTTCCATTACCATTGATAATAATAATAATAATAATAATAATAATTAACGGTTTATTAGGATAACATAGCAGCCAGAAGACTGAAAATATACAATAAACAGAGATGATAAATTACATATGGTGACATTAGGGAGTGGGTCAAAAGCTTACAGTGCAGAAAGATAAGGAACATAGACAGCGAGCCTTCTTTGACATAAGGATTTACGACCCCATGGCCTCATGTCACCGTAACCTAGCTCTTGATGCTGCACACAAGAGGAACGACAATGACAAGAACAGGGCGTAAGGCAGAGAATTCAGAAGGTTGATTAAGGCAGCTTCACACTTCTGGTGTTCACAACCTCTGGGACCAAGTGCAAGATGTTTCTATGCAAGACTGGCCGAGGTGTTATCTGAACAGAAACAGCGGCCCAGAAGTTATATTGCAGCTTGGTTAATCTGGTGACTATCCTTCTCTCTGCTTAGGTCTGCATTGCTTTGCCTCAGGGAAACGAGATCATCGGCCCCAAAGTCGATAACGGTTGCAGATATTGCCCATAAGGCAACAGTCACTGAATGCCGCATAGATCTGCAGCTTAACTAACTCAACACAGCCAGGGTAGCTACTTATGTATTAGGATTTTTAATTTTAAAGTAATAAAATGGCGGTGAAAGTGTGGCTTTTAGGGGAGGCTGGAGGTCACGTAGTAGTTTGTAGTACTTGTATTTGTAGTTGTGTGTGTGTGTGTGTGTGTGTTTGTTTGTTTCTAATAATAATAAACCACTGTTAGCCCCAGAGAATCCCTGGGTTTCCAGACCCTGCCGCGTGGAGGCCAGTGGTGAGAGGGTCCATATTTTTTTTTTTTTTTTTTTTTTATAAGGTGAAGGTGGGTGCGTGTGGGGGGGGGTGTGTGGTGAAGGTGGGTGTGTGGTGAAGGTGGGTGCGTGTGGGGGGGGTAATCATTGGGGGAAGCTGTTCACCAGGCTAAGGAGGCTACGTACCCCCTCCTCCACCCGGTCAGCCAGGCCTGTGATGGTTATTTGATTACTTTTCTCAGTTTTTTTAGGGACTCTTATTTTAATATTGTAAGTTTGGGTAAAGTACCGAATATTTTGGCCCTGATGACCAATTATCTTGCCGTGTAGGGCCTTAGGGATGCAGAGAACTTGTGTAACAGGGGTGTTGTTGACCTGACGCCGCTCCTCTTGGTCAATCAAAGACCGTATGTGGAGGACGGCTTCCTTGACTTTAGTCTTATTTTTTCCTTCGACGACGATGGGCTCATCCTTTGACCCCTTGCGAGGGATACGCACCCGGACTTTATGTGTGTCTTGAAGGTCCTTCACGGTGGAGCCTCCTGGGCCAACCACTGCACCAAAGAGGCAGTTATCTGCCTTAACCGTCTCCGAGACCGTCTCCGAGACCGTCTCCGAGACCCATTGTTCCCTCATACGGGACACCCATGGAGCTACAGGGCGACTCTTCTGGTCGACCTTGGTAACTGTCCGGCGATCCCGTCGTCCACCTGAGTTACAATTGAAACTTGGGGTCATATTTGATGATACCAATAACAGCGTAGGACCAGACCACAAGACTCAGATTTGAGGTGTCAGAAAATAATGTAGTAAGAGGCTGTAATACTGAACCTGTTATAGTGAACATGTAGCGAGTTACAGTGAATATGAATTTATAGTGAACCTATTACAGTATAGTGAAAATGTTGTTAGTTACAGTGAATAGGAATTCATAGTGAACACGTAGTTAGTGAGAGCGAACATGTAGTTATAATGAACCTGTGTCAGTGTGTTTTGATTATGTTGTAGTGATGTTGTAGTGGTGTTGTAGAGGTGTTGTAGTGGTGGTGTAGTGGTGATGTAAGGATGTAGTGGTGTTGTAGTTGTGATGTAGTGGTGTTGTATTAGATGTAGTGGTGTTGTATTAGATGTAGTAGTGATGTAGTGGTGTTGTAGTAGTGATTTAGTGGTGTTGTAGTTGTGATTTAGTGGTGTTGTAGTAGTGATTTAGTGATGTTGTAGAGATGTAGTAGTGATTTAGTGGTGTTGTAGTAGTGATTTAGTGGTGTTGTAGAGATGTAGTAGTGATGTAGTGGTGTTGTAGTAGTGATTTAGTGGTGTTGTAGAGATGTAGTAGTGATGTAGTGGTGTTGTAGTAGTGTTGTACAGTAGTGGTGTTGTAGAGATGTTGTAGTGGTGTTGCAGTAGTGATGTTGTAGTGGTGTTGTAGATATGTTATAAATATAAAGTGGTTGTTTTAACGGGGTCGAGATGTTGTGGAAATGTGGTGTGGAACTGTGGGTGTTTTCAAGATGTTGTGGGTGTAAACAGGATGTACCGGTGTAAACAGTTCTCATGTGTAAACAAACCTCGGGTGTAAACAAAGCAGGTAGACGTCGAGGGGCTTACCTGTAACCCTAGTCAGCTGGTGTTTACTGTAGCGAGTGTAGCGGTCACCCTTCTCTTCTCCTCTCCTCTCCTCTCCTCTCCTCAGTGAATATTTTTGTTCAACGGTTCAGAAATTCAATTAGAACTACATTAAGCGTGAATGTTAATAAGCCGGTGATATAAAGACGAGAGGTCAAGGCAGAGGTCAGAGGTCAAGACAGGTCAAAGGCAAGGCAATCCTCCGGCATCAAGGAAGGAAGGAGGAGTCGGACGGAGGGAAGAATAATGATGGGGAGGGAAGTTGGGATTAAGGAAGCAGAGAGGTAGAGGTCAGGGTGGGAGGTAGAGGTCAGAAAAGGAGGGAGGGATGGTGAGGTCAGAGAGGGAGCGTCATTGTGTGTGAACTGTCTCGTGTTTGTTCGTGTGTTTGTCGCCGTTTTAGTTAAATTGAAGTGAAGATGTTGATGATGGCGCCACACACGGCCACTGCCTTACATGGCCACTACCTCACATGGCCACTACCTCACACGGCCACTACCACCTCACACGGCCACTACCACCTCACACGGCCACTAGTTCACACGGCCACTACCACCTCACACGGCCACTACCACCTCACACGGCCAGTTACCTCACACGGCCATCACCACCACTATTACCACCAACACCACAACATGACTCAATAGCACAGCCGATCAAATAATTTCTCACTCACCCAGCAAGTATAGGGTTGGGCAACGGATCTGGTAATAATGTAAAGGTAAGGAGGGGGGGGGGGGCTCGTTTGGGTCACAGGTACAGGTGTATTGTGTGTCTTGAAAGTGAAGTTTGTACACTGTTACCAGATCTTTTGCTCTACCCTGTAAATTGTTGGGTTTAAAGAACTTATTTGACCGACTGTACTTGTAAGAAGTAGATGTAAGGGGAATGTTGTTTTGCCTACTAAATGATGTATATATGACGTTGGTTTGGTTATGGTTTGGTTAGTCTCGAGTTAGATTAGGTTAGGTTAAGTTGGGTTATTGTTGGTTATAAGTCATTGTGTACGCATCTACAACACGTATTGATACTGATTTGCTCAAGGTCTTAACTGCTACATAACTCCATAAAGATCATTGATAACGTCAATATCAGCAGCAGTGAGGTGGTCTGTGTAGCTGTAGACGGTGTAGTATAGAGTCTCTCACTTCTTGCCACCACAACACAGCATGACCACCACCACCACCACCGACTTACCCTGGGTTGGTTGACGATCTTGCTGAGAATGTCCACAACTTGGGTTCAAATTGGCACTGATCTGTGGTTGGAATTTGAGAAACTGGTCAGCGGGATTCCACCACAAGACGAGATGAGACGAGACGAGACGTGAAGACCGCCGCGCCAGGGGGAGGAGCAGACGCGACCGAATTCCTTCACATACAGTACCTGCCTCTTAGTAACGTAATGGCGTCATCAAGGGAAGTGGTTCTTGATGGACTCGCTGTTAACTGGTGGACGGACTTGACCTCCCAGTGTTATTTTTGTTAACAGTATTGAGATTTAGGTTAGCGTTCAGTGGCACTCTAACTAAGGAATGGCACTTGGTATGGCACTCATCACTATGTCAACAAGGAACAGGTCATGAGAGTGCCAACAAGGAACAGGTCATGAGAGTGCCAACAAGGAACAGGTCATGAGAGTGCCAACAAGGAACAGGTCATGAGTGCCAACAAGGAGCAGGTTTATGCTCCATACAGGCTCTAAATTCCAGTCATATTATCATAATTGGTCTTGAGCCACATCCGGGTGGAGGCGAGTCTGGCACACAAACAGCGGTGACTCACGGTGATTCACTGACTCATCACATCCTGCCACACCACGGGGCACTCACCCAGGATCTGATGGCCCTCCTGTGCTACTGATTCTCACCCATCATCTGATTGCTCGAGTCATTGGTAATACGACAGTCGAGGTAAACCGTGAAGTTATTTTCTGGCGGCCGCAGGTTACGTGGTGTTGCTGAGTCCTACAAGAAAATATTCATCCTCCTTCCCTAAAGCCCTCATCCGGGTAGACGACTTGTACTGTACCTTTGATGTTTGAGGAGGTTGTGACCCACTATGGCCTCCTGCATTTACCAACCAGCATCGTGGTATGTTCCTCCTCTCTAGCCAGGCCGACTGGACCTACTGCGTCAGCTGGGGGTGAGATCCTGTGTTGCATCTAGCTCCCTATGGCACCCAGCTCCCTATAGCACCCAGCACCCTATAGCACCCAGCACCCCATGCCCCCATCACCCAATGACCCCAACACCCAGGTCTGTAATATATGAGAGACGAGTAAAGAACAACAATCTCCTCCGTAAAATATCACTCATCGTGTCAGTGTTCTACATTAACTACAGAAACAGAACACACAAACAACTTGATCTTGTATTTAGTATAAGAAAACGTTATGCTAATAGTTTATAATGAACGTTGTTATTGATGTATAAATAACATTGGTATTAGCACATAGACAGAACTGCTGTGATATTAAAACTGGTATTTCGGTTTTTTACATTTGTTTTGTGTTTCAAGTAATAACTCGATTCCTTAAAGTAAAAAAAAAATATCTCGACAAACAGCCGTCCGAGGTGCCACTATACTCGGGTGGTGGAGTAGGGTCGTATAGTGCCTCAGGGCCGCCTTGAGACCCCCCACCCCCCACGCCTGGCAGTCAACCAATTCAGAATCAACACACCAAAATGGCTGGGAATCACTTTAAAAAGACTTTATGGTTATCTTCTAAAACGAGTTCTTAATGGCGCCACTCTTCAGACTTTACGGAACTCCGCTCTCCTTACCCCTCTCACACACACACACACACACACACATACAGTAACGAGGTAGATGGAAGAAGTGTGTCTCCTGACTCCCGCCCTTACCCTGAACCCCCGCCCTTATCCCTCACACCCCCACCAAGGACCTCACCCCACACCACCACCACTGAGAGGATCACACGTCTTGCCTCCCGAAGTAAAAGGAATCTCTTGTAGGTCGTCGTCAGGAGCGTTGTGGTGTTACGTCATCCAGTTAGTGGTACCTAAGACTGTTGTCAGGTCAGGTCAGGTCAGGTCAGGTTAGGTTAGGTTAGGTTAGGTTAAGTTAAGTTACGTGAGTCAGGATAATTTATTGATATTTATTCTCTTATGTTTATTCTGAATGACATAACCAAGATGATGATGACGATGACGTCACTAACACTCGATGGACTAGTTACTTGAGGTTTTTAATTGCTCTAATATATCAAATACCTGTGATAGTTATTTAGGGAAAGTTTATAATGTGTGTGTGCGTGTTGTGTGCAGGTAAACTTCACACTAACAGTCGGCAAAGGTAATCAAAGTTTGCCAGGTACTAGTATAAAAGTAAAGTCTATTGCTTCTCCTGTCGGGAACTAACTGCTAACGGTGTTCAGTAACTTCGTAACTCATTTGTGTTGAGTCTTGTTATTCAGGCGTACATGAATACAGTGATAAGTCAAGCCTAAGACAAAACCCGAGGTGGTAAAGATGTACACATAATCCTAACCTAACCTAACCCAACCCAACCTAACCTAGCCGAACCGAACCGAACCCAACACCACCACGAAAATTAAATAAACATCAATCACCCCAAAATATATCTCGACGCTAATGTATTTTTAATGATTTCACCCTTGAAAATAATACTTGAAATTGAAATCGTGTGAAACTGAGATGGGCACTTGGGCACTTTAACTATCGCCTTTTGCCGCAGCTTGACGTGATATACTAATCGAATAAAGGAAGGAATTAAAAGAAAGACGGCGAGGATGAAACAGTGAGGAGGTGGTGTGGTGCGTCGATGTCCTCCCTGCCAGGAACACGTTGACTGGTCCTCCTCACTTGTTGAATCTTGGCCGAACAGGTACATGAAGTTTTGATGTTGTACCCCCCAGCTGGTTCCTGGTAACTCTCCCCTCCACCTTGTCTGGCACGAGGGGAGGGGGGCTACTAGACGCCTCCTCTAGGGATGTGAAGAGGGGAAAGGAGAGAGAGAAGAGGTAAAGGAGTGAAGTAGGAGGGGGTGGGGTGGGAGAAAAGGGAGGGTTTGAGGAAGGGAGCATGGGTGAGAAGAGAGGGAGGGAGTAACAAAGGTAGAGAAGGAGGTAAGGAGGGAGCCAGGAGTGGGGTGAAAGGAAGGGAAGAAGGAGAAAGTGGGGTTGGAGGTGAGGAAGGGAGTGAGGAGGGGATGGGTTGAGAGGGAGGGGTGGGGCGGCGAGAGGAGAGGAAAGGAGAGAGGCAGAAGGGTAGAGAAGGAGGGAGTGAGGGAGAGAGAAAACAGATTATCCGTTTCTAAATCATGTGGGTGTATCATTCAAAGGGGGCGCCACCTCATGCTAGCCTGTTCTCTGTAATATACAATGCCATTAGTATATCATCATAGACCATAGGGATTCGGGTTGGGGTTCGGAGGGGAGAATTCGATTTGCCTTCGAGGGTTCCTCTGTTTCGAATCTTAAAAAAATAAAGGTTCGAACTTGGAATTTTATGAACCCTTGAGAATCTGAACCCGGGATGATATCAAAGTAACTCCTCGACCAATGAGTATTAATCTCATAAAACATCTGTCTCGCCATTGGTCAACTGCACTCTGTTGGGATTATGCTATCCTGTGTGGCCATATTTTAGGGGATATGTTATGTTGTGTGGCCATATTTTAAGGGGTCTGTTATCTAGTGTGTGGCCTTATTTTAGGGGGTCTGTTATCTATTGTGGCCATATTTTAGGGTATATTAAGATTTCTTATAACCTTTAACCACACACACACACTGATATGACCTCTTAAACCTGTTCCATGAAATTGCTCGTGTCTGGGGACGTGTAACTGAAGACTGGGTTATCGCCTCCACTTCCTGCCAGAGATCAAAACACACACACACACACACACACAGAGAGTTGTTTGTGACCTTTTGAAGTAGTGTTTCTCTCACTCACTCACTCACTCACTCAAAAATTATCTGTAAATAGAACATTGATGACATTTAATTAACCATTATGTACCTTAAACTGGTAAGACATCCACCAGTTAGGTCAAGTGAGGTCAGGTCATGTTTGGACTAGTTAATCTCAAATATGCCCGAATTAAGGTATTATAAATATTAGGTAAGATTAGCATTAATGTATGTGTGTGTGTGTGTGTGTGACGGGTAATAACGTAATAATGTATCGTTTCTGGTTGAGGTAAAACACGGAAATAACCTCCGTCAATGTCATCAAAATTATACTGAGGCTGTACCCTAAGTTAGTACACACACACACACACACAGCACCAGTTAGTAGACAGAACTGTTACAGAAATCTTTACCCCGCCAAAAAAAGTTTCTATACACCTTAATATTGCTACTGCCACAGAATTCATCGTTACTACAAAATTTATTATCGGATGTAATTTTTACGAAGGTGATTTCCGTGTTTTAGCTGAAGTCATTTATATCTTAAGTTACGAGGAAAATAAATCATCGTAAGACCTTCTGAGAATCTTGGGGACGAGGGGCGGGAACACATACAGCCAAGCCAAAATAAGTCGAGGTTGGGTGCCCCTTCCACTGGTCGCTCGCCTGCAGGAGTGGGTGAAGAGGTGTTGGTTGAAGAACTGCTGTTGGGAGGGCCGTGTGGTGTAGTGTAGGTTAGTTGGTGATTGTTGTGGAGTTGTGATGGTTGTTGTGGAGTTGTGATGGTTGTTGTGGAGTTGTGATGGTTGTTGTGATGGTTGTTGTGGTTGTTGTGATGGTTGTTGTGGAGTTGTGATGGTTGTTGTGGTTGTTGTGATGGTTGTTGTGGAGTTGTGATGGTTGTTGTGGAGTTGTGATGGTTGTTGTGATGGTTGTTGTGGTTGTTGTGATGGTTGTTGTGGAGTTGTGATGGTTGTTGTGGTTGTTGTGATGGTTGTTGTGGTTGTTGTGATGGTTGTTGTGGAGTTGTGATGGTTGTTGTGGAGTTGTGATGGTTGTTGTGGTTGTTGTGATGGTTGTTGTGGTTGTTGTGATGGTTGTTGTGGAGTTGTGATGGTTGTTGTGGAGTTGTGATGGTTGTTGTGGAGTTGTGATGGTTGTTGTGATGGTTGTTGTGGAGTTGTGATGGTTGTTGTGATGGTTGTTGTGGAGTTGTGATAGTTGTTGTGGAGTTGTGATGGTTGCTGTGGTTGTTGTTGTTAAAGCTCTACTGCTGGCTCATATTACCGTCACTATAGTTGTTATAATTTACAAGTACCAACGCCACCACACAAGCTGCTACCTACCACCATCACAACCACACCACATAACCAGTAACTAACATACCATCATACAACTTTCTTAACAACCACTGTCACCATCACCACCACTACCATATAAACCACCACCACCACCACCACTCCTCTCACTACCCCCAGGGATTACCGAGATGAGGGAGGCGGAGGCTGCAGATGGCTGGCTGAAGATGCTAGTGTTCATCTCAGCTTACCAGGTTCGTCACCCTCTGGTCACCCCAACACACTCCTCTTTTCACCCATAATTTAATGAGTGTCCCGGAAGCTGTGGGGGGGGGGGGGGGGGCATTACTCTGACAATAACTCCAATGACAGTGACCACCGTGACAGTGACCACCAGGACAGTGACTACAGTGTCCCAGGTTCAGTTACCGGCCCGGGACACGTACGAGGAGGGAGTTATTTTGGGTACTCTGGTCTTCTCCTGTACTAACACTGGGTAGTGCAGATAACAGACCAGCACCTAATGAGTGGTGGCAGGGTGGCAGTGTTGTCCCGGGCAGTTGGTGGTCCAAGGTGGCAGGGTGGCAGTGTTGTCCCGGGCAGTTGGTGGTCCAAGGTGGCAGGGTGGCAGTGTTGTCCCGGGCAGTTGGTGGTCCAGGGTGGCAGGGTGGCAGTGTTGTCCCGGGCAGTTGGTGGTCTAGGGTGGCAGCGTTGTCCCGGGCAGTTGGTGGTCCAGGGTGGCAGGGTGGCAGCGTTGTCCCGGGCAGTTGGTGGTCCAAGGTGGCAGGGTGGCAGTGTTGTCCCGGGCAGTTGGTGGTCCAGGGTGGCAGCGTTGTCCCGGGCAGTTGGTGGTCCAGGGTGGCAGCGTTGTCCCGGGCAGTTGGTGGTCGAGGGTGAACGGTCGGCCGCTCCTTTTGTCTCTGTGGTGAGGGGAAAGTTGACCCCTTCCCTCCACCCTCCCCTCCCCCCTCCCCTTGACTGTGGCACTCCCCTTCCTCCCTCACCCCCTAGTGTGGCTGACCTGTGCTGACGACCACTACTGACAGGATATCATTAAGTTCCTCTTCCTGTTTATTCCCTGGACGCCTTGTGTCTTCCTTTCCAGTGACAGACAGACACAGTGATCGGGTGGGTATTAGACACATGTAGTATCTTGTCCTTATTTGTTCGAGATACTGACCAGGCCAGCAGTGCCAACTATCCAAGAGACTGACGAACCAGACCACGAGTGCCAACAGCGCCACTCATCCTCAAAACTGACGAACTAGGCCAAAAGTGCCACACGCAGGCTATCAATAAACAAGCTCTCTGAATACCGTCCGTAACTACACCGCCACTAATTGCTCAGTTGAGACCATTAAGCGTAAATTGACATTGACCTGTCATGCAACCTCTTCAACACGGGGGGGGGGGGGGGCTGGTCAACACGGTGTTGCAACAAGTTGTGGCGTGTTCATTGGCACGCACGAAGGGGGGGGGGGGTATGACGGTGCCCTTTGACCCTGTTGTTTGTACCCAGCTATTGTTAGTACCCAGCTATTGTTAGTACTCAGCTATTGTTAGTACTCAGCTATTGTTAGTACTCGGCTATTGTTAGTACTCGGCTATTGTTAGTACTCAGCTATTGTTAGTACCCAGCTATTGTTAGTACTCAGCTATTGTTAGTACTCAGCTATTGTTAGTACCCAGCTATTGTTAGTACCCAGCTATTGTTAGTACTCAGCTATTGTTAGTACTCAGCTATTGTTAGTACTCAGCTATTGTTAGTACCCAGCTATTGTTAGTACTCAGCTATTGTTAGTACTCAGCTATTGTTAGTACTCAGCTATTAAATAAATATATATATATATATATATATATATATATATATATATATATATATATATATATATATATATATATATATATATATATATATATATATATGTGTGTGTGTGTGTGTGTAAGGAGGAGGACGGGGTGGTGGTGGTGAAGGCCTTATTCAACACCTTGTTATTATTATTTGTCAGCCAGGTGCGTCCATTGTGTACAGGTAATAGAGTGGCCAGGTAAGGTAATTTAGGCTCTCTTGTTATGGCTCGAAATATTGCTGACTGTGGCTCTTTTGTTCCTCTTAAGTTATTGTTATATATTAATACTTTACTCTCAACCACTCTAGGTAATGGTGGAGGGGTGGGGGTTGTTTGGGGGAGGGGACGGGTGAGGGGTGAGGGTGAGGGGTGAGGGGAGGGGTGAGGGTGGAGAGGGTATTCCAGGGGCGAGAAGGGGTGGAGGGAGGAGGGGGTAGGGGTGTATGGTTAAATAGAGTAACTGAGTGTGTGAGTGACCGAGCGGGTGAGTGACCATCCCACAAACAGTTACTCGGACAGTGTGACTCAAGAGCCTCAGAGCCATGATGATCTTACAAATGGGTGAGTGTAAGTCAGTCAACTAAGATACACTTGTCTCTAATAACACTCTTTATGGGCCAGTCGATTATTATAAGGACCTGTGTGTGTGTGTTTATGTGTGTGTGTGTGTGTGTGTGTGTGTGTGTGTGTGTGTGTGTGAAGATAGCTGGATGATTTAATGATACGGCTCACGAGTAATTTTCAGCTCAGTTTGTTATCTCTATTGACGCTAAAGAGTTTGGTGGAGTTCTTTAACCTGGAGGGCGTTGGGGTCCAGTGAGGTAGACGGAGGGCATAACATAGACGGAGGAGAGTTAATGGGTGTAACCTGATCGTGTTATGGTGACGAATTTGGCGACTGTCCAATTTTAGAGACGGTAGATTATATTCTGGGGGAGGGGGGGGGGGAAACTGTAATGGTGGCAATGGTACAGTGGTCGACATATTCCCAGCAAGTATGAGTAGCTTTTCAGGGTATTATTGTTGAGGATGAGGAAGGATTTACCCTAGTGCTTTGGGGGTACAGTGGGTGGAGGTGAAGGTGGTGGCTGCCGAGGGAGGGAAGCCTGTAAGCTAAGAAACTCTACGGATCTCAAGGTCGATCGATGGCTTAGTTGATAATTATGTTGTGGTTGGCTAACTTAAACTTTGGTGAAGACTATGAAGGTAAGAGACATAGAGAGTTTAAGCTTCTCTGTAGATTACGATGGACGGTCGAGGAAAGATGATGAGGCAGTGAGTAGTTGAGGTCTTCATATTGTCGTATTACTGAGGGACTTTGGTGCCTGTTAAGCCCAGTCAAACACAGAACCCTCACATATTAGGCTGGAGATAGCCGAGTGATGGTGGACTTGTTGGCGTCAGTGTTGGAGAGACATACAGAGCATATACCAGTCAGCGGAGCATTTAGTGTATCTGGGAGAAGTATTTATGATGGAGGAGCATAGGTGCTTGGTTACATCAGGGGACGACAACTTAGTAACGCTTCACTAGTAGGTCTTTGAGAGTAGTGGAGCGCTCCCCCCCCCCCCCCCTCCTGAGGCTGTCTTGGTACCCATAAGTTCTTGCACCACTTATGTTTGTACCATAATCAGCTTGTGAGGGTCGCCACTATCACCACCATCACCATAGCGCTACCACAGGTTCTCCTCTCCCTCTTTTTACCCCCCCCCCCCCCCCCACCAGGCAGGCCAGTTCTCGGTGTGTTCGTCCCGTACAATAAATGTCACCAACACACGAGGTTCCGTCTAATACCATCTCCCTGGCGCTAGTTTTTGTCCCTGGATGATGAGCGCTTCAATTATGTATGATCCATCTCTGCAGGGTCCCGCCAACGCCATGAATAAATGATGATTTATGCACTAAAAGATCTCGTTGCTTTTTCCTTCGGTCCCGGGCAGCAGAAAAACGATAATAGAGGGAATAAATCCTCGTTCGTTTTGTTATCTTATTGACCCTATCTATGGTAAAATGTCTTACAGTGATTACTAGAGTTTGTTATGGATCAACTATAGCTCTCGTGAGTGTCTTGGTCTTGATATAATGTGAGGGAAATGTATTCTTGGTAGTGGATGGGAGACTGTGTAGAGGGTACGCTGCCAGGGCCCAGTGTTTGAAGTTATCGTAGAGGACATTTACCATTGTGTTAGGGGTGTGGAGGGGGTGCTTGTGTGTAGGGGTGCTTGTATATATTAATAGTTTATAGGATATACTTATGTGAGTTGAGTTTCTTGATGTAGACGATAGAGAGGCTGGTCGTGTGAGAGGAGAGGGTCGGGGTTGAAGACGGCTCAGCATTTTTAGGTCGTCCAGTTGAAATTCCACTTAAGTTGTGTGGTTCAGACAGGGGCCACATACCGCACCTCCCGCACCACCTACATCTCCCGCACCTCCTACACCTTCCGCACCACCTACACCTCCCGCACCACCTACACCTTCCGCACCACCTACACCTCCCGCACCTTCCACCCCTCCCACACCACCTACACCTCCCGCACCTCCCACACCACCTACACCTTCCGCACCACCTACACCTCCCGCACCTTCCACCCCTCCCACACCACCTACACCTCCCGCACCTTCCACACCACCTACACCTCCCGCACCTTCCACCCCTCCCACATCACCTACACCTCCCGCAGTTAAGAAGTCCAATCAACACAAGGCTCCTGGGACGTATATATAGGCAGGCGGGAACATAGACCCAGAGTATTTACCTATCCAGTATAAACTTCTAAGCACAACACCTCCTAGTTACAACCAACACAACACGGCAGGGAAGTTGTAGTTATTATTCGAGTTGTTATTATGTAGAAGTTAATTAAGGGTTGTAAATGAATAACACTGGAGATGGTAATTTGTGGTTGTGATTGTTTTTTTATTTTTTTGTTTCGTTGTTGCTGTTATTATTGTTGTTATTATTATTAGCATTAGATTATTATTATTCTCTCTCTATACTTGGCTGTCGAACACTTCATGGTGAACACTGAACACCCTCTTGTTATGATGATGTTATCACCGACAGTCTGCCTTACAGCTGCGCCTCTGTCATCCACACTAGTGTATTACAGGACACACTTGAAGGTAATACACTCACACTCACTGCTTGGTAAGTCAATGATTCTGGCATTAACTCAACTATATGTGTGTGTTATTTGAGGCGTTGGCGTTGGGTAAACATTAATAGCTCTCAGTTTTATTTATATGGAAAAATAAAGCAAATTGATTTTAAAAGTTCTGGTTCCAAAGCATGGCGGCCAGAAACTCATTTTGGTGTTGATTTTAAACTTTTCAGGGAGTTTGAGCCGTGAGTAATGTTGTTTGTATTTAAAGGTCGGGATATAAATACTGTAGAGGAAGAAGATTGGTCACCAACCTTCATTATGTAAACACGGTGGATGCTGACAGGGTGTGACGTCACAAGTCTACGATGATTACTCGCTATATTTAAAAGTTTAATTCTTACCTCAAACTAGGTTAGATTAGGTTAGGGAGGTGGCCACAACAGAAGGGGTAGGGAGGGAGGTGGCCACAGCAGGAGGGGTAGGGAGGGAGGTGGCCACAGCAGGAGGGGTAGGGAGGGAGGTGGCCACAGCAGGAGGGGTAGGGAGGGAGGTGGCCACAGCAGGAGAGGGAGGGAGGTGGCCACAGCAGGAGGGGTAGGGAGGGAGGTGGCCACAACAGGAGGGGTAGGGAGGGAGGTGGCCACAGCAGGAGGGGTAGGGAGGGAGGTGGCCACAGCAGGAGGGGTAGGGAGGGAGGTGGCCACAGCAGGAGGGGTAGGGAGGGAGGTGGCCACAGCAGGAGGGGCTGCCTGACCATTGGTTCATCTCCACAGACTGACAGGTGGACGAGAGATCAACCTCAACACCTAATTCTTAAGTTATTTACCCTTTTTTCGCCTCTTGTCAGCTTACTAACTAACGGTCGGGTTAGATTTGGTTAGGTTAGGTTAGGTTCTGGCAAGCACTTGGTATATATGGACTTTTGAATATACCTGAACTTGTGCCAATGTTGGTCTAGACTTTATTTCCGCTGACTGGCTCGCTGACTGACTGGCTGGCCGGTTAGTTGGCTGGGTACAGTGGCGTCACTCACAAAGACCCACACCACATATAGAATAACAGCGCCAGCACGAGCGATCACTACCACCTGGCGCTCATTCCCTTCCACACAACAGTAACACACGCACGTAGACCACATGTAAACCTCCCTAGATGAATGCTACGCTCGCCTTCTGCCCACACTGGCGCTGCTTCTCTACGTCGGCGCCAATATAGTAATCAGGAATCTACGTTGACGGAAGAGACTATTGTGGCGCGCTCATCCCCGGAACTCTCGCTTCACGCCAATAACCTTTTAATAATTCAGTTTTATAATAACACGCCTCAATAAACACACTGGCACACATAAATTGGATTTTAACACTATATTTACGTAACTTTTCCTTCCTTCCTTCCTTCCTTCCTTCCCTCCCTTGTTTCTGGTGTGTGTGTGTGTGTTAAGAATCCCTGTCAATGTAACGTAACACCAGCAGTAGTAGTAGTAGTAGTAGTAGTAGTAGTAGTAGTAGTAGTAGTAGTAGTAATAAAGTAGTATTAGTCGTGGGGGTGGTGTAAACTGCAGAGCACAATCTGAAAACTGAACAGTATTTTTGGTTAATGAAAGTTATCGGACGAAGGCCTGAAGTTTTCACCTAAACGAGGGTTAATGGTGTGGATAATTTGGGGGTTATTTTTGTCAATATTTCTTAATGTTTCGTCACGATGGAGAACTGCAGTGTCCTTGTTTTGTTTTAATTCTCTGAAAACGAAAGGATTAAACCATCTCCCACAGAGGGTTAAACCATCGTCCTCAAAGGGTTAAATTTATTGTCATCAAAGGGTTAAATTAGCGTCCTCAATGGGTTAAATTATTGTCCTCAAATGGTTACAATGTCGTCCTCAAAGGGTTAAATTATCCTCTTCAAAGGGTAAAAACAATGACTACAAAGAGTTAAAATTAATTGCTTTATATTTATGTAAATCTCTGGTCGTGTTGTAGGTTGGGACGCTCAAAGGTTAATCTCTTTAATACTATAAAGTAAAATATTAGGATCACATGAAGATTAGACATCCCAGCTTGTTCTCCCTTCCCTTCCCTTTTCTCTCCTCCCTTTCCCACCCCCTTCCCCTTTGCATCCCGCAACCTCCCTACCAACAGTGTGTATTAGTGGGCTGCACCTCCGACCATTGCCCCCTTTCCCTCCCTCTCCCTCCCCCTTCCTCTCCCTCCCTTTTCCTCTACCCCATCTCCTTCCCTCGTCCTCCCTCTCCACCCTCCCCCTGCCCCCAACTTCCTCCCTCTCCCTCCCTCCCTCTCTCCCATCTCCCTCCGTCCCCCCTCCTTCCCTCCCCCTCCCTACCTCTCTCCCATCTCCCTCCCATCTCCCTCCGTCCCCCCTCCCTCCCTCCCTCCCTCTCCCTCCCTCCCTCTCTCCCATCTCCCTCCGTCCCCCTCCCTCCCTCTCCCTCCTTCCCTCTCCCTCCTTCCCTCTCCCATCTCCCTCCGTTCCCCTCTCCTTCGTCCTCCCTCTACCCCCTCGCCAAGACACTACAATAGGCTAGTTGGCGAGTAGCGGAGGCGATGGCGACGATAGCCCAGGGTTAGTCGCCTCCCAGTGCCTCTTGGTGGGTCGGAGGTTGGGGTCATGGGGTGGAGAAGGAGGGTGTTCTTGGAGGGATTGGGGTCATGGGGTGGAGAAGGAGGGTGTTCTTGGAGGGATTGGGGTCATGGGGTGGAGAAGGAGGGTATTCTTGGAGGGATTGGGGTCATGGGGTGGAGAAGGAGGGTGTTCTTGGAGGGATTGGGGTCATGGGGTGGAGAAGGAGGGTATTCTTGGAGGGATTGGGGTCATGGGGTGGAGAAGGAGGGTGTTCTTGGAGGGATTGGGGTCATGGGGTGGAGAAGGAGGGTATTCTTGGAGGGATTGGGGTCTTGGGGTGGAGAAGGAGGGTGTTCTTGGAGGGATTGGGGTCATGGGGTGGAGAAGGAGGGTATTCTTGGAGGGATTGGGGTCATGGGGTGGAGAAGGAGGGTGTTCTTGGAGGGGTTGGGGTCATGGGGTGGAGAAGGAGGGTGTTCTTGGAGGGGTTGGGGTCATGGGGTGGAGAAGGAGGGTGTTCTTGGAGGGATTGGGGTCATGGGGTGGAGAAGGAGGATGTTCCTGGAGGGGTTGGGGCCATGGGGTGGAGAAGGAGGGTGTTCTTGGAGGGGTTGGGGTCATGGGGTGGAGAAGGAGGGTGTTCTTGGAGGGATTGGGGTCATGGGGTGGGATTTCGTGGGGATTGGCTACTCATGGGGTGGAGGAAAGGAGGGGGGATGTTCTTGTCCTCCACGGTAACCTACTTAGAGATTTGCGAAATACGAGGAGGAGGTCTTGAAGGAGGAGGTCTTGGAGGAGGAGGAGGTGTGCCCGTAGTGGTCCGTGGTGGTCCTTGGCAAGGATACAACACGCACACACGCTCTTATGTGTGTGTGTGTGTGTGTGTGTGTGTTGTGTGTTTTTTCTTAAACTGCCTATGCCATCCATGCCTTCGCTAGTTTTGATTTGCTTAGGTTATATAAGTTTGAAGGTTAGGATAGGTAGCATTAGGTTAAGTTAGGGTAGCTTTAGGTTAGAGTTAGGTTAGGTTTAGGGTGTAACATGAATATAATTAATTAAGTCAGCCAATTAATTACTTTCTTATGACTTACGAAGAACACAACATGCGAACCTCTGTGAATCCTGACCCCTAGCACCCACTACCACCACTACCACCAGTTCTATCACCTCTACCAATACTACTACCACCAATACTACTACTACCACCACCACCACTACTATTACCACTACTACTACCACTATCACCACTACTAAGACTACCGCTCACCACTACTTCTACTCCCAACACCATTACTACCACCATTACCACCACCACCACTGTACAAAAAATTTAACTCATTGGAACTGCGAAGATGAAGAATCCTCATTTTGGTGCCTGGAAACTTTTAATAGTCTTCCCTGAAAAAAAAAAAGTTTAGTTTTCTTT
>CAUDMG010002649.1:5065000-5097500 GCA_958450375.1 Homarus gammarus | reverse complement strand
GAAGCTCATCGGAACCTGGTGTGTTTTGCCAAGTTCCGAGAGAGGAAATTAACCCGTGGATGTAGTTGGGGGGGAGGGAGGGGCGCTGGAGGGGGGGGGGGGAGGGAGACAGGTGGGGTGGGGGAGGGGCGAGAGACAGAGAGGAGGTAGTGGTGGTGAGGAGGTGGGGTTCTCTAGGCTATTAGTGAGGGAACTTTGATAACGGCGTGGTTGTGGTGGTGGGTGTGTGGTGGTGTGGTGGTGGTGGTAGTAGTGGTAGTTGTGTGGTAGTGGTGGTTGTGGTTATGTGGTGGTCGTGTTGTGGTGTGGTAGAGGTGATGATTTTGAATTGATTTTTTTTTTAAATTCTACCCCGTACAGCACCTAGTTTATTGTGCAACCCCGTACGCATCCTGTGACCTGCAGCTTAAGAAAAAAAAAAAGGATTCACAAAGCAGTGGTCACAAAGGGTGTTTAACAAGGATGGACTAACTACACGAGAGAGAGAGAGAGAGAGAGAGAGAGAGAGAGAGAGAGAGAGAGAGAGAGAGATCCCATTAACTCGAGGGAGGGGATAATGATCAAGAGTCTAATGAACCGACAAAAGTTCATTACAGTATTTTGTGTGGAGGTGTATGGGCCGGGGGTGGGGGGGGGGGGGGGGGGTTGGTGGTCCTGCTGCCCCTAGACCATCCTCCCCTCCCCGCCCCTCCCATACTTAACCCTCCCTTCCCCTCCCCTCCCCTTCCCTACACCATTCTCCCCCCTCCCTCCCCCTCCCCATCTCACTTAGCTATCACTATAAAGATGCCAGGACGAGGGTGAGGTGGGGGTGACAGTAGTCCTGGGGTGAGGGGGATGAGAGGTGGGGGAGAGGGGAGGTGAGGGAGAGGAGAGGTGAGGAATGAGAGGGGAGGGAGATGAGAGGGGGGTTGAGGGTGGGGGTTATATCAGAGGGTCGGAGAATTAATGATTTTTTTTTTTTAGATATTCCCTGATGACTGACTGACTGACTGACTGACTGACTACTGATTGGTTAATGAATAGTTGATGACTGACTGATTGATGACTGGTTGATGACTGACTGGTTGATGATTCTGGTTGACGACTAACACTATGTAGCAAATTTCAAGGTTTAACAATATACCTGCACCATTTAACATCAGATTCACTACATCATCAACTATACACACACACACACACACACACACACACACACACACACACTTCAAAATCCCTCAAGTGACAACATTTTTATTCTTCTTTTTTTTTTTTTCGTCCACCAAGTTGACCTCTGACCTTTAGTGAACCTCAAGTCCAAAAGAAAAGAAAAAAAGGTCCAGGATCCCATTAACGTTAAGGTAAAGTTAAGGATTTTTTCCCTCCAAGTTAAAACAGACGGGAGGTAACTTTTGACCTTCTGAGCTATTAAACCACGTAAATAGTATCTCTATATCGTCACTAGCAAGATTATATACTAGTTTTATTTTTGTTTTATCTATAATTTGTGGAATATTGTTTAGAGTAGTATCTGTTTAATTGATTATGGTATGTGTGTGTGTGTGTGTGTGTGTGTGTGCGTGTGTGTGTGTGTGCGTGTGTGTGTGTGTGCGTGCGTGCGTGTGTATGGTGACCCAGGCGGAGCTTTGATCGTAGTTGTAATTTTGCATTGAGCGGGGCGGGGGGTGGGGGGGGGGGTAATGTGGCCCGCTGGAGGGAGGGGATGGTGTGGCCAGGGTAAGAAGTGGGGATGGTGTGGCCAGAGGGAGAGAGAGGAGGAGGAGGAGGGGGGGGGTGGTGACACTGATTTACCACACAGGCTGATCAATACTGCTGTGGCCTCCTGCTGTTATCTGCTGCTGTGGCCTTGTACTGTGGGCCTCCTGCTGTTGCCTGCTGATTTCATCGTCTGCTGTACCCTCTATTTGTACCCCCTCACCCCTCTCCTCTCCCTCATTCCCTCTCCTTCCTTACCCCTTCTCACTTTCCTCCTCCCTCACATTCCCTCTTCCCCCACATTCCCTCTTCCCCCCCCCCTCTCCCACCCCCACCCCGTCACAGATGAAGGGAAAGATATAAAACAACGTCACCTCTGTTTGGATGTCCGTCCGCTCAGCTCGTCCCGTCCCTCCACTACTCGTTCCGTCCCTCCCTACTCGTCCCGTCCCTCCACTACTCGTTCCGTTCCTCCACTACTCGTTCCGTCCCTCCACTACTCGTTCCGTCCCTCCACTACTCGTCTCGTTCCTCCACTACCCGTCCTTGAGAGAAGAGATCTTGAGCCTTGAGTGGAGGACGACCACTGACCTCACCTACACAACAGACGCTACATGTCTAATTCTTAACCACTTTTCTTAAACTTTTTTTCCTAGAAGTTAAAGGTAAACTGGAAAGGTCAAAGGTCATTTATCTGGAGATCCTTTACGTTTATGATGACCTTAGAGTGGGTAGGACTGTGTAGTGTTGTCACCTACACCAGACAGACAGACAGACAGACACTCTGACCTCAAGTTCTACTCCCGGGGTTAACTTTCGGGGTCTTTTGGGAGCCTTAGGTATAAAGGTCAAAGGTCAGTTCTTGGAGGGTAGTGTGAGCTTGCATGGTGATATTATTATTATTATTATTATTATTATTATTATTATTATTATTATTATTCTTGCTGGTTCATTTTCTTCTACTTATGTTAATAATTTATGCTGCTGTTACCTGTGTTAATATCATCGACTGCTTATAATCACTGCAGCAGGTGTTGATGGTACGTGGCCTCAGTAGAAAAGCAGAAGACACTGTTGGCAAGAGGATGGGGTGGTGGTGACTGGTGGTGGTGACTGGTGGTGGTGGTGGTGGTGGTGGACTGGTGGTGGTGGTGGTGGTGACTGGTGGTGGTGGTGGTGGTGACGTGGTGGTGGTGGTGGTGGTGGTGGTGGTAGTAGTGGTAATGGTGGTGACGACGGAAGTTGGGGTGAATAAAACCCAGGAGAGAGACCAGGCCCTCTTAATTGATGCTAATTGAAGATGTGGAGAGTGAGGGGCTGTGTGAAGGGCAGAGGAAGGGAGGGAAGGGCTGTTTGAAGGGGCTCAGGGAGGGAGGTGAGGGAAGAGGGGGGGGGGGGAGTGATAGGGATGGTCTCCTATAGTGGTAGGTGGTAGTAGGAGCTATGGTTGTGGGTGGTGATGGGTCATGGTAGGTAAGGGTGGTAGGTCTAATGGGTAGTGGTGGGTGGTAGTAGTGGCTGTGGGTGGAGTATCACTTTGTACGAGAGAGAGAGAGAGAGAGAGAGAGAGAGAGAGAGAGAGAGACGCCGTGTATTTTATGTATGTATAAACACACACACACACACACACACACACACACACACACACACTAAGGCTCCCCATTAGCAGGAGAGGCTCACCAGCACCACAACCTTCATTTTCCTAAACGAACCCCCCGGGCGACGTCTCCTCCTCCTCCTCCTCCTCCTCCTTATTCCCCCATTTCCCCATCCTTTTCCTTCTGTTCTTGGTCTTTAAGCTACCTACTTTCTTCTTCCTTTCGCCTTTCTTCTTCGTCTTCTTCTTTTTTTCTCTCTTTCTTCTTTCTTGCTGCTCCTTGTTTATCTACTTTTGTTCTTTTCTTGCTTTTCTTTTGTACATACTTTCCTCTTTCTCTCTTCCCTTTCTTCCTCTTTCCTCGTTTTCCTTCCGATCTTTTTATCTCCCTCTATTTTTCATTCTTTTATTTCTCCTTCTCCTCCTCCTCTTCCTCCTCCTCCTCCTCTTCCTCCTCCTCTTCTTCCTCCTCCTCTTCTTCCTCCTCCTCCTCTTCCTCCTTCCTTCTGTCCTCTTTATCCTCATTTTCTTCCTCATTATCATCCTCCTTATCCTCCTCTTCCTCTTCCTCCTCCATTCACCATCTCGAAATAGATCTTACTGAAGGTGGCAGTTTATTGGTCAGAGTTACCTGAGATGTGTCGAGATGTGTAAGGAGGAGTGTGTGGGGGAGGGTGTGTAGGTAAGGGATGTGGGACAGTAAGGTGGTTGTGGTAGGGATGTTTACAGCGTGTGGTGGTGGTAGTGGTGGTAGGTGATGGTGATAATGGTAGTGGCATACCATAAAATATTGACACCATGAGTTGATCTACTACCATGTATTGGGAGGTGAAGTAATGGAGGGGTGGGGCGCCATAATGGAGGGGTGGGGCGCCATAATGGAGGGGTGGGGCGCCATAATGGAGGGGTGGGGCGCCATAATGGAGGGGTGGGACGCCATAATGGAGGGGTGGGGCGCCATAATGGAGGGGTGGGACGCCATAATGGAGGGGTGGGGCGCCATAATGAAGGGGTGGGGCGCCATAATGGAGGGGTGGGGCGCCATAATGGAGGGGTGGGGCGCCATAATGAAGGGGTGGAAGTAATGAAGGGGGCGTAATTGAGGAGGTTATAATGGAGTGGGGCGTAATTAAAGGGAAAGTAATGGGGGGGGGGGTAATGGAGGGGGGTGTGTAAGTACTGTACTGTATTATAGTTATGGTTGTATGGGTGGTTGTGCATGGTTGTATAGTGTTGATGGCTGTATGAATGTATGTCTAGATGGGTGACAAATGGCGTGTAGGTCGTGGGGTAGAAAGTGGTCGTTGGGATAGGTAGGCGTCTCCGTCCTGGCCCTCATCTCCTACCCCTCATCTCCTACCCCTCATCTCCTACCCCTCATCTCCTACCCCCCATCTCCTACCCCCCATTTCCTACCCCCCATCTCCTACCCCCAACTCCTACCCCACATCTCCTATCCCCCATCTCCTACCCCCAACTCCTACCCCTCATCTCCTACCCCCATCTCCTACCCCCCATCTCCTCAGCGCTAACTTGTTAAGTTATCTTGGCGTAATAACCACCTGCCTAAAGTTATCATTACAGTGTGAATATAGAAACACCTCATGAGTGTTGTTATTAAAGTTGTTACCTACTAACACCGGGTTATGACGCGGTGGGTGTTGGTGGTGAGTGGTGGTGATGGTGAGTGGTGGTGAGTGGTAGTGATGGTGGTGGTGAGTGTGTTATAGTTGTTGGTGTCGTAAGTGTTGGTGATGGTGGAGAGGAAGAAAGATGGAGAAAGAGGAGAGGAAAGTAAAGGAGGAAGTGTAAAGAAGAAGAAGAAAAGAAATGGGGAAAAATTGATTGTAATGGTGATAAGACTCGGGGTGGAAGGAAGGGGAGAGAAACAGCGATAAAGAGGGAGATGGGAACAAGAGGAGGATAATAATAACGAGTGTGTGATTGTTTAAGAGACTACACACACACACACACACACACACACACACACACACACACACATCTTCCATTCTATCTACACATGACAAGAACAACAAAAACAACAAGAAAACAATAACAAAAACATTGGCACCAACAAAAACAACAACCACAACAACAACAAAACAAAAACAACAGCGGTAGTAGTAGTATAGAAGCGGTGCCAGAATGAATGAATGAATGAATGAACGAATGAATGAATGAATGAATGAATGAATGAAAGAAATTAGTCAGCCTCCGGACACAAATTTCATCTCGAGAGTTCAATTTGATCAGGTCGGTCCGGGAGGGAGGTGGTGCCTTGTGGTGACCTCACAACACACCTGTTTATTGGATAGATAACCCACTCACCTGCTTCACCTGTGGGTCACCTGAGTGGGAGGGAGAGGGAGTTAAAAGGGAAGGAGTGGTAAGGTTGAGAGTTTTGATGGTGAGAGGGGGAGGGGGGATAAGGAGGAGAGTGGTGAGGGGGTGAGAGGGAGGAAAGAGGGGGATGAGTGGTAGGTGAGAGGGGTGAGAGGTACGGCACACTACTACTACTACCACACACACACACACACACACACCTGTACATATACGCGATCACACTTCATTATATAAATATTGTACCTTTTACAAAAACGGTATCTATATTATAACAATTATCGTTATATTTCTTGTTACTTGTTACGTATTTTCATTTATTTATTTATTTGTTTGTTTCACAGGTATGTTTGTGGCAGAGGTGGAGGAGTTGGTGGCAGACAGGTGGGATCCGTATATGTGGCAGACAGGTGAGGTTCATGATGTAGCAGACAGGTGAGGTTCATGATGTGGCAGACAGGTGAGGTTCATGATGTGGCAGACAGGTGAGGTTCATGATGTGGCAGACAGGTGAGGTTCATGATGTAGCAGACAGGTGAGGTTCATGATGTGGCAGACAGGTGAGGTTCATGATGTAGCAGACAGGTGAGGTTCATGATGTGGCAGACAGGTGAGGTTCATGATGTAGCAGACAGGTGAGGTTCATGATGTGGCAGACAGGTGAGGTTCATGATGTGGCAGACAGGTAAGGTTCATGATGTGGCAGACAGGTGAGGTTCATGATGTGGCAGACAGGTGAGGTTCATGATGTGGCAGACAGGTAAGGTAGACAGGTGTTCCTCATTAACCATCATTCACGCGTGTTTTCCTTTGTTCGTGGAAGGTGAATTAATCAACATTATTCTTTGTGTTTAATAATGTTTATGTAATTATTATAAGTTGTTATATTACGTGTGATTATTTTTTTGTGTTTTGGGACGGATTATTTTGTTGTTCTGTTTTATTTGTTTTATCGTTGTCTTTGTCTTGCTGGTGAGGTCGTTAGGTAGTTTACAATAATTATGATAAACAACAACAACACCAACAATAATAATAATAATAATGATAATAATATAACTAGAATCCGTAGTGCTAGACAGACAGACAGACAGACAGACAGATAAAGAGACAGCCAGGCATAAACATAGACAGACAGACAGACAGAGAGTGTATGAGTGTCGTGAACTGGCACCATAACAATGTCTTAACAGCGACCAATTCAGTCATTATCACTCCCTTGTTATTAGGTTAGATGAGACTAGTTGAGTTAACCCTTGAGCATCGCCCCCTTACACCACCCTTACCTTATCCCCCCTTACACCACCCTTACCTTATCCCCCCTTACACCACCCTTACCTTATCCCTCCTTACACACACACACACACACACACACGCACACGCACAGAATGTATACATGTATAATTGTATATATCTAGTTTATAGTGTGTGTGTGTGTGTGTGTGTGTTCAGCAGGTCAGTCGCCTCAGTATCGTTAATTAATTAGCCACTACCTTGAGTAGCTACACCTGTAACCCGCTGCCATTGTTGTCCAGCAACCTAGACCCTTCCAGCCCCTCCCAGGACACTGCCTTAAAGCCCCCCCCCCCACACCCTCACTCACAGCCCCTAGACCCTCACTCACTCAGCCCCCACACCCTCACTCACTCAGCCCTCACTCACTCAGCCCTCACTCACTCAGCCCCTAGACCCTCTCTCTACAGCCCCTAGACCCTCTCTCTACAGCCCCCACACCCTCACTCACAGCCCCTAGACCCTCTCTCTACAGCCCCCACACCCTCACTCACTCAGCCCCTAGACCCTCACTCACTCAGCCCCTAGACCCTCACTCACAGCCCCCACACCCTCACTCACAGCCCCTAGATCCTCCCCCAGACCTTCCCTTACTGGTTGCCTCTTCCTTGCTTTATCACATATTTCCCTCTGTACCTCTTCCTCCTTTTTATCTTCCTTCTATTCCTCTTCTTCTTCTTCCTCCTCTTAACTCTCCTCTCCCCCTCCCTTCTCTTCCTCTTCCGCCTCCAACTCTTCCTCCTCCCCCTCTTTTATTGTGTTCCTTAATTGCCTCTTCCCTCTTTTAATACCGCTTCTTCTTGCTCCTTTGTTCTCACTGGCTACCTGTGTTTGCTCTATTTTATTCATTCTCCTCCTCCTCTTCCTCCTCTTCCTCCTCCTCTTAATCTGTTGTTGCCACTGTTTCTTGTTTTATTTCTTCGTTGTTATGTTTTGACTTTTGGACTCTTATCATTCTCTCTCTCTCTCTCTCTCTCTCTCTCTCTCTCTCTCTCTCTCTCTCTCTCTCTCTCCGTTTATTTAATTAAGAACAACCTAACCTAACCTAACCTAACCTAACCCCCCCCCCCTGCCCAGGTAGTAAAATTAGGGTGTTTAATCTTCAGGTGATCCGAAAATTACCTTACTTATACAATGTAATTCATCATCATTATCATCATCATCATCATCATCATCATCATCATCATCACTACTCCCCCTGCTGCGTCTAAATCCATCATTATCGAGTTTTTTTATCTCCCTGTCTCCTTCTCTCTCTTCCCCCTCCTTCCTTTCTCTCACCTCTTCATTATCAAGTTTTCCTTTTCCACATTTTCTCCTCTCCCATCTCCTGCTTTTATCAACAGTTGGTTCATCTCTCCTCATCTAATCCCTCTACCCCTTCTTTATTCACACTTTGTTACCTCCTGTCTCTTGCAATTATCTCATCTTTCTTCATATTCTCTCTCTCTCTCTCTCTCTCTCTCTCACACACAGGTTTACGTAACTGGGACAATTTTTTTTTTTTTTTTTACATTTTAACAATTTATTCTTTTATAACCAAAGTATAGTTTAAACACAGACCTAATTTAGTTGTTTGTTCACAAGATATGAGATGATTTTTACCGTAGTGAAGATGTTAATAACGTATAGAGATTACAGTACAGTGTTACGTGTGTGTGTTTGTAATGGTTGGGTTGTTATTTTGTAATATGTGTTTTTGTTGTTTTTGTTATTTGTATCCTTGTTGTTGTTGTTCTTACGGTTTTGTTATTATTATTATTATTATTATTATTATTATTATTATTACATTTTATTACTGGTATTATTTTTATTTTATTTTTATTATTATTAAATATTTTGGAAGAAGAGGAAGGGAGGGAAAATGGCAGAGGAAGAGTAGAATAAGGAGTAGGATGGAGGAAGAGAAACAAAACAGATGGATGAATAGAGAATAAGGAAGAGGAAGGAGAGGAGAAAGGAAAGGAAAACAGGTGGATAAGGGGAAAATGAAAGTGCATAGGGAAATAAAGAGGGAAAGAGAGGAAAAAGAAGAAGCGAGGTGGAAGAAGGAAGAGGAAGAAGAGGAGTAGGAGGAAGGAGAGGAAAATAGGTGAATAAAGTGAAAATGAAACTGCATAAAGAAAGTGAGAAGAAAGAAGAAGCGAGGAAGGTAGAAGAAGAAAAGAAAGAGGAGCAGGAAAGAAGAAGGGGAATGAAGAAAAAGAAAGAGGAGGACGAAGAGGAGGAGGGGGAAGAGGAGTAAGGTGTTCCTGTCTAGTCATCCTCACCTTTAAACACTCCCTCTTACAGCCTCTTGTAACAGTGATGACCCCTAGTTGACCTGACCCATAGTTGACTTGACCGCTATTTGACCTGACCCATGACAGAGAGAGAGAGAGAGAGATCCTTCCCGTTCATAATATAAGTTGTAGATTAATATCAGGTCATTGTCAGATCACCTACAGGAGAGAACATTAGGGGGGTAAAAACAAAAGGGGGTTCCTGATGGAGATTTATCTGAAGATGATGAGAGTCGACGCCCTTAGGAGACGTGGTTGGGGTTCCTCAGCAGCCACAGGTCGACAGTAATCATCGGGTGCAGGTGTCCTCAGAGCCGCCCTTCTTGGTTACCTTTCCTCTCACCAGTTCTTTTTTTGTTTACCTTCGTCTGTTTGTTCGGTACATTTTAACGTTCGATTCAGTTGCTCCCGGTACTTGGTGGTCATTCCCGGTATGTGTAGGAGGTATTCAGTGGTTCCCGGTACGTGGTGGTCATTCCCGGTATGTGGTAGGCGGTATTCAGTGGTTCCCGGTACGTGTTAGTGGTATTCAGTGGTTCCCGGTATGTGTAGGAGGTATTCAGTGGTTCCCGGTACGTGGCAGTGGTTCCCGGTACGTGGTGGTCGTTCCCGGTATGTGGTAGGAGGTATTCAGTGGTTCCCGGTACGTGTTAGTGGTATTCAGTGGTTCCCGGTATGTGTAGGAGGTATTCAGTGGTTCCCGGTACGTGTTTGTGGTATTCAGTGGTTCCCGGTATGTGTAGGAGGTATTCAGTGGTTCCCGGTATGTGTTAGTGGTATTCAGTGGTTCCCGGTATGTGTAGGAGGTATTCAGTTGTTCCCGGTATGTGTAGGAGGTATTCAGTGGTTCCCGGTACGTGTTAGTGGTATTCAGTGGTTCCCGGTATGTGCAGGCGGTATTCAGTGGTTCCCGGTACGTGTTAGTGGTATTCAGTGGTTCCCAGTATGTGTAGGAGGTATTCAGTGGTTCCCGGTACGTATTAGCATTAGATTCACTCGCATCCAGGAGAGATGTTTGCATGTGTTTGGGGTATGTATGTATGTATGTATGTATGTGTAAGTGGATTTGAGAGAGAGAGAGAGAGAGAGAGAGAGAGAGAGAGAGCAGTAAACACACAACTTGAGGGTAACATACGTGGAAGAGGAGGAGGAAGGAAGAGGAGGGGGAAAGGAAGAGGAAGGGGGAGGAGGAGAGGAAGGGTGGAAGAGGAGAAAAAAAAGGAAGAAAGGAAGAGAAAGGGGAAGCAAGAGGTGAGGGAAGGAAGGAAGGAAGAGGAGGAAGCAAGAGGTGGAAGAGAGGAAGGAAGGGGAGGAAAGGAAGAAAAGGGGACTGAGGAGAAGAAGGGAGAGGAGGAGAGGAAGGAAAGGAAGAAACCTGAGGTAATAATTCAGGCAGAGAAGAGGAAAATAGTGAGAAAAGGAAGAAAGAGGAGGAATAGAAGAGGAAAGGAAGAAGACGAGAGGAAAGAAGGATGAGAAGGTTAAAAAAGAAAGAATGGGGAGGAGGAGGAACGAAACTAATAGAGGAAAAGCTAAGAAGAAAGTGGAGGAAGGGGAAAGAAAATAATGGAAGAAGAGGAAAGAAGATAATTAGGAGGAAGAGGAGAATGTTTGTTGATGGCTTTGTGCCCCAGCGTAAGTCAGTGGACGGGTGGTGGTGGTGGTGGTGATAGTGGTAGTAGTGGTAGTGATTGTGGTGATAGTGGTGATGGAGGGGATGGTGTTTGTGGTGGTGGGGATGAGGGTGCGGGAGAATGAGGGTGGGGGAGTGGGGGTAAGGGCGGGAGAGTGAGGGTGTGGGTGGGAGGGTGAAAGAATGAGGGTGTAGGAGAGTGAGGGTGAGTGAGGGTGGGCGCCACGCAACAACTCCACGTTGCTGCTCATCGATTTGCTGGGCTCATTCTCCAGGCGAGGTGGAGGACGTGCTTGAGCGGGGTACAAGTGTCCGCCTCCACCCACCACCTCCACCCACCTCCCTCACCTCCACCCACCGCCCTCACCTCCACCCACCGCCCTCACCTCCACCCACCGCCCTCACCTCCACCCACCGCCCTCACCCACCGCCTCCACCCACCACCTCCACCTCCACCCACCACCTCCACCCACCGCCCTCACCTCCACCCACCGCCTTCACCTCCACCCACCGCCTCCACCTCACTTTCGACCCACCCACAACCTTCACGTCACCCTCCACCCACTACCACCACCATTATCTGCTTCCACCACCATCCTAAACTTCCACCTTCACCACCACGAGCCACATCCCTCCACCTCACCACCACGGAAGATGATGATGATGATGATGATGATGATGATGATGATGATGACGACGACGACTCCTGGTTCTTCTGCCTAGGTCATCAGCCACGTGACTAAGCCTGCTGACGTATCCACTTGTGGAAGGGTACACGAGGTACAGGTGTGGGGGGGTACAGGTGTGGGGGGAAGATACAGGTGTGGAGGGGGGATACAAGTATGGGGGTACAGGTGTGGGGGAGGGAGGTACAGGTGTGGGGGGAGGAGGAAGATAGAAAGGCGAGAGAAATGGAACGGGAAAAGAAGTGGAAAGAAAGGAACGAATGTATTAGAAAGAAAGAAAATAAGAGAAGAAAGAGAAAGTTGATAAAAAGTAGAAAGTGAAAGTAACAAAAAAGGAAAGAAAGTAGAAGAAAGACTGGGAAAAATTTTCAAAGGGAGAATGAAAAGACGAAAAAAATAGAATGTTGGAAGAGGGAAGAGAAAGTAGTCTGAATAGAAAAGTAGAACAAAGGAAAAGTAAATAGAGATTATGAATGAGCCCACACGTGTTCATAACCTACACACACACACACACACTTACTTTTGTTATTAATCATATATTTCCTCTCAGTGTCTGTGAGTGAATATGCGTGCGTTTGCGTGCATGTTCTTTCCTCGCTTTTCGATGTAGCTGAGAAAGATTTACCTTATGAGGGAGATTTTTGTTGACCTTAAACTAACTTAACCTAACCTGACCTGACCTTAATAATAATAATAATAAAGTGGACGCAGAAACAAACCGTAAATTAACAACATGAGAGTAAAGGTGAACTCTTGCCAGCTAACCATTACAATTTTTGCCCTATATTCCACCCCAATTATTCCATCCCAATTATTCCATCCCAATTCGGCTTCCTTTCCCATTTCGACGCGGAAAAACCTTCAATTTTTAGACATTACGCTGCATTTCCAATTATAGGTAATATCCCAGTTTCATCATTGCCTCCTTTCTCCTACCTAGCTGACGTAGACAGTGTGTTTAGGAAGAGATATTCACTGTATG
The DNA here is from genome assembly GCA_958450375.1 of Homarus gammarus. Taxonomy (NCBI): domain Eukaryota; kingdom Metazoa; phylum Arthropoda; class Malacostraca; order Decapoda; family Nephropidae; genus Homarus; species Homarus gammarus. The sequence goes on along the minus strand of CAUDMG010002649.1, from coordinate 5,084,995 downwards.
GGGAGGAGAATCACGTGTTAAAAATGGTCACTGGAAAATGGATTGCCAGAAAGTTTGCTACATTTTTATGGTAAATTTGAGGTTAATATTTTTTTTTACTTTTAAACTTTATACTTATAGTTTTTTATACTACTACTACTACTACTACTACTTTTGATGATAATTATGATATTATTAATTGTAGTTATGGCAGTGATAAATGATGCTGGTGATAATAATAACTACGACTAATAATATCACGTTGAAAATATATTGATAAGAATAGTTTAATATAGATATGTTTGTGTGTGTGTGTGTGTGTGTGTGTGTGTGTGTGTGTGTGTGTGTGTGTGTGTGTGTGTGTATACTGCCACGCCCTCCCGCCCTCTTCCAGACGAAAATAAACTCTACGGTATCTTGTCGCCTGATTTCATTTATTTGTACATATATGTTTCAATAATAATAATAATAATAATATACAGTAAACATCGCGTATATGAGTTGAAATAAAGTTGGTACCTCACTGTAGCCTGGAGCCGTCCTGTGTACCCGGGTTAAATTAATCGGATCACGCCTCTTATCAATCCCGTGCAAGCTCTGAAGGGGACAGCGTGTCTGGCCTACTTCAGGAGAATGTTTCCCCTTCTATAGGATATATTTTTTTATATTGTACCGCGTTCATGGGCTAGTACGGTAGGGAGAGAGAGAGAGAGAGTCTTCAAATTCGGCCCCAAATTCCCTCCTTCCTGACTTGACTTATAAAAACTACCACTGCTTGAGGGAGTAATATTTTGTGTTGGCTCGTCTCAGTAATATAGTCCTTTACCTGGAAAGAAAAGGTAAACAAGATGATTAAGACACACACACACACACACACGCACACACACACACACACGCACACGCACACACACTGTCTGTTTGTCTCTCTGCTTGTGGCAATATTGTTGTCTTCTAATAACCTCTTCTGTTCCCAAGATCTCGCCACGTTGCCACATCTCAGCCCTCCAAATACACTGTTTCTTCCCCACGTTGCCACATCTCAGCCATTATAAAGGTCATTCAAGGTGGCATATTGTAATTAGGCGTTGAAAGAGCTGTACAAGGTTAAAATAGCGTTGATAAACAGTAGTGTCGCGTTGATAAATTCAGGAATGTCAGTAGGGAATGAAAGAAACAGTGAGAAGGTAGTGTGGCGTTGAACGAAGGTAGTGTGGCGTTGAAAGAAGATAGTGTGACGTTGACAGGCATCGTGGCGTTGGATAAGTAGTGTGATGTTGAAAGGTTCATATAAAAGTAATGTGGCGTTGAAAGAAGCATTGTGCCGTTAAAAGCAACCGTGCGGCGTTGAAAGCAAGGCTGCGTGGGGTTGATATTGACTTAGAGTGTAGACTGTAGTCACTAGTGCGCGAGGTGTGACGCAGCCCCCGTGACGGTGTGATGACGTAGCCCCCGTGACGATGTGATGACGTAGCCCCCGTGACGATGTGATGATGCAGCCCCCGTGACGGTGTGATGACGCAGCCCCCGTGACGGTGTGATGACGCAGCCCCCGTGACGGTGTGATGACGCAGCCCCCGTGACGGTGTGATGACGCAGCCCCCGTGACGGTGTGATGACGTAGCCCCCGTGACGGTGTGATGACGCAGCCCCCGTGACGGTGTGATGACGTAGCCCCCGTGACGATGTGATGACGTAGCCCCCGTGATGGTGTGACGTAACTTTGGAGGGTAACTTCAATATTTGGAGGTGTGACTTGAATGTTTGGAGTGAGCTTCGAGATATTTGGATTGATCCTTAAAGGGATTTGAATGTGGGAGGGTGGGGATGATTGAGGGAGGGAGAAGGAGAGGGAGAGGGAGAAGAAAGGGAAGGGAGAGAGGGATGGGGAGGGAGAGGGAGGTGTTTGTTGAGAATGGACCGAGAGGGAAGGTGACAGGTGTCCGGAAGTATGTTTGAGAAAAGCGATGTTTTTAGAGCCAAATTCTGTTGACAGGATGTAAGTGGTGGTTGTGGTAGTGGTGATTGTGGTGGTAGCGGTTGTGTTGGTAATAATAGTGGTGGTGGTGGTGGCAGTGGTAGATCTGGTTGTGATGGTGGTAGGTGTGGTGGTGGTAGTGGTAATAATAGTGGTGGTGGTGGCAGTAACGAGTTTTCCATAGTCGCCCATCGACCATAAGCTGGGGGTGGAGGTCCAGTCCTTGGCCGCCCATCGACCAGTATTTGGGGGCGGCGGTCCCATCCTTGGCCGCCCATCGATCAGTATCTCTGGGTGACGGTCCCATCCTTGGCCGCCCATCGACCAGTATGTGGGGGTGGCGTGCAGTCCATAACCACCCATGAACCATAAGCCCGGGGTACGAGGGTTCGGCGGCCGCCCATCGACCATAAGCCAAGGGCGGGGTGGCGGGCTGCCGTGACCTGCCACAAGCCGGGTTGAGGCCCCAGCCGGTGTCCTCAGCCGGTGCTGCTATATCACCGGCTTTACTCCACAACGGCCCTGCTAATCCTCATGACCTCATTACCACAACGAGAATAATCGCGCCAGATATTACCGTTGATTAAAGGTCGCTGAAGACCCCGTTCCCGCCCCCGTCCACACCACCAGGGAGAGAGAGAGAGAGGGGGGGGGGGGGAGGGAGGAAAGGAGGGTTTCTTTTCTGAGGGTGACAGGGAGGGAGCGAGGAGGGAGGGTTTGTGTGGTGCAAGAGGAGCCACGCAGGGTCAAACAAGGTCAAGGGGTAGTGAGGAGGAGGAAGGTTTTGCACTCGGGGAACATGGAAGGTTTTATCAGGACATTATGATGATCAAAGGGCGTGGTGGAGCCTGGTGATGACCTTATTGCCTGGACGAGCGACCCTGAGGAATAACAAGCAGGTCCCCACCACTACCACGACCCTCCACCACGACCCTTCACTACCTTCTACCCACTACCCTCCACCTACCATCACCCTCCACCATTATGACCTTCACCATCACCCTCCACCAACACCACCACTTCTACTCTCCACCCACCACCACTACCTTCCACCCTCCCGCCACAACCACTACTTCCTTTCACCCACTATTACCCTCCTCCACCCACTACCCTCCAACACTGCCTTCCACCCACTCCCCACCACCCACTCCCCACCATTACCATCCACCACCTTCCACCAACTTTGTTCTCACCAAGGTTATATATCTTGAGATTAGTGGAGTCTACCGCGTGACGTGCCCGGCTCAGGAGATGGCTGGGCGGGCGGGCGGGGGGGGGGGATGGGTATGGTTGAGAGAGAGAGAGAGAGAGAGAAAGAGAGAGAGAGAGAGAGAGAGAGAGAGAGAGAATTGGCGTATTACTGGCGTTGTGGTTGCGGTGTTTAGTCCACTGTGGTGTGAGGGTGACAAGGGAGGCTCCACATACACACACACACACACACACACACACACTTGGAAGTTAACAAAAACATGCTCCTATTGTTTCAAAATGTCTAGTGTATAAGTGTTAGTCATAGTTAGGCATTTAAGAGAGCAGGTAATTACCACAGTGGTGCCCCCCCCTCTCCTCCCCTACCTCGTCGTCACCTTCACTATCCTCTACGGCAGGTTGATAGTGACGTGAGGCCCCCCCCCCCTCCTCCCTCCCCCGCGCCTCCTTCGTGTACTATCGTAGTGAGTTACCACCACCAGAGGGCGTCGCGTGTTGTTTAGTGTCAACATAAACTAAGGTTACTTCTCCCTGCGACCTGTTGCTACTTGACGCAACACACTCCGACACTTGTATCATCTTACACGGCATCCAGCGTGATCGTGTTTATGTACGTTTGTGAAATACAGCCACGATACTGAGAACCCAAGACGCCACTAACATACTGAAGGTGGTAAATGTGAGGGAGGGAGAGGGGGGGGTTAGTCAGCGGCCCAGTGGAGGAGAGATGGAGAGAAAGGGAGAGGTCTTGGCTCATTGTCAGGGCTCCACTTCAGACTGTCAACTCGTGGTCTTCTCCTCCTCCTCCTCCGTCAGATAGAAATGATCAGAGGATTGTTGCTATGGTCTTGTTTGTCTTAAGATGAATGTACTAGTTTATTGGGTTGAAGTACTACATCTTCTCCTCCTTCCCCTTCTTTCTTCTTTCTTCTTCTTTCTTCTTTTTCTTCTTTCTTATTTTCTTATTATTCTTTTTTATTTTATTTTTTGACCTTTTCTTTTTCTCTTTCTTTTTTCCACTTCCTTCCTGTCTTTCTCTTCCCTCCATCCCATCCTCCCAATTCTATTTCATCCCTTCCTCCCTCACTTTCTCCTCCCTCTGCACCATTTTTCCCCCTTCCTTTCTCTCCCTTCCTTCTTCCCCTGCTCCTTACCTCCCACCCCCTCACCCTTCCCCCCCCTCTCTCTCTCCTTCACCCTCCCTTCTCTTGCTCCCTACTCCTTACTCTTGCTCTCACCCTCACACCTTCCCCCTCCCTTCTCCTTCTCCCTTCCCTCCGTGGCAATCCAGGTGTTATCGCCGGGCCACACAAGATAACAGACAATTACCTCTGAGTTAGCACAGGTATTAACAGTTTGGTGAGACGCAGGTAGGGGGAGGCAGTAATTGAGGGTGGTGGCGCAGGTGGTGGTGTGTGGGTAGTGGTGGTGTGGGTAGTGGTGGTAGTGATGGTGTGGGTAGTGGTGGTGTGTGGGTAGTGATGGTGTGTGAGTAGTGATGGTGTGGGTAGTGGTGGTGTGTGGGTAGTGGTAGTGTGTGGATAGTGGCGCAAGTGGTGGTATTTTCGGTGATGTGCGGGTAATGGCGTAAGTGGTAGTGGTGATGGCGTGAGGGTAGAAATAGTAATAGTGGTGGTAGTGATGGTGGCGTGCTGGGCAGGCATTATGTCACCTACTAGTGACGTTAGTGGTTGATGGTGGTAGTGGTAGGGGGTGGTGGTGGTTGTGGTAGGGATAAGGATGGTGGTAGTGGATAGTGGTGGAGGTGGTTGTGATAATAGTGGTGGTTGTGGTAAGAGGTAGGGGTGGTGGTAGGGGTAATTGTAGTGGTGGTAGGGTTTGTGGTAGAAGGACAGAGGGGAACTCATTAATCCAAGGTGGCGTGTCGAGGCCCAAGGTGGCGTGTGTGTGGTGGAGGGAGGGGGGGGGGGGGGTTACCGCGCCCTCCTGTGTGTCTCGCCCAACCACCTGCTACCCACGCCTTCTACTGCCTGACGGGGTAATGTAAGAGGACCTCCTTCAACGGGTTATGAAGATCCAGTTCATCCACACCTGCAGAAACCTGACGAAGAGGTTGTGAACGAGGAGTTGTACTTGAGTGACCACGGGGGGAGGGGGGGGGGATGGGTTGTGAGGAGTGACCAGAGGGAGGGACGGGTTGTGAGGAGTGACCACAAACAGTCTATCGTCGGGAGTTATAATAATCATCAGTTACTTTCGCCACAGGACTATGAGTAACGATAGATTATTGTACTTTACTATGAGTGTCAACAGCTATTGTAACTCTGTCCTTATCAATTTTTCCCTCCCCTCTATTAACTAACAGTAACAATCATTACACAAGGAACCAATTTCAGTCTGGGCAAAGATTCCTTATCGGTGACAGCCACAAGTGACGCCCCTGACAAGTTTCTTTCACCAGCAAAATGAAAGAATGAAAGAAAGAAAGAAGGAAGGATGGAGAAGAAAAAAAATGAACCAACACTTTTCATATCGGGACGTATTTGTCATTTTTTGTCCTCGTCCGTCAACAGAGGAGTTATTCTCCGTCATTTTAGACAGAAGACTCGGGTTCTTTGCTTTCAGGGGGAGAGACGGGGTGTGAGGGGAGAGGGATGGGAGGGGATGTGAGGGACGATGAGGAATATGGGAAAGTGAGAGGAGGGGTGGGGAGAGTAATAAGGGAGAGGAAAGAAGGGGTGAGAAGGGAAAGACAAGAGGAAGGAAAGACGAGAAAGAGTGAGGCTGGCCGAGTAGAGGCAAGGAGAGGGACGGGAAGAGACGAGTAGGGAAGGGGAATGGAAAGGAGAATCGAGGAGAGGGGGCCCTTTGTTCGTGTGTCTGTTTGTTTGTTTGTCTGGGCCCCTGAGGAACCATCACCAGGGGCGGGGAGGACAGGGCGGACCTGACAATATCTCAACCAGTGATTAATTGATGGCCTGAGATCTGCAGAGGGTCGCGGGTTCGTTCCCTAGTCACGTCAGGGTTCTCAGAGCACCTCGAGGGTAGGGTAGTGGGTGCTGGGGTAGTGGACGCTGGGGTAGTGGACGCTGGGGTAGTGGACGCTGGAGTCACACCCCAAAATGTAGTTATTGCGTTACTCACCCAAGGGAGATGTGAACCTTAGTTTGCATATCCAGCTATCCAAGTTGAATAATACACTATACTGTACAGTCACTCCCCTCTCCAGTATCCTGTGTAGGTGTATGTATGTATGTTGTATAATGTAAGGTTTTGTTAGGTAAGGCTGAGTCATCTCTAAACACACACACACTCACACACACACACACACACACACACACACACACACACACTCACACACACACACACACTCTCGTGATCACAGAGTATATGTAAGAGCGGCCTCGTAATTAATACAATAATCCATTTATAATTTATATTTACTGTCGCTTGAGCCTCTTGGTGTTGACAGGTGTGCTAAGTAGACTCGTTCCTGCCTCGTGGTGTTGAGAGGAGAGGGGGGGGGGGGGGAACTGAACCTGCTGTGACCTGTTATAACGTGTCTAGCACCTGTTGTACCGCGCTTGAACTTGTTATAACGTGTCTAAAACCTGTTGTAATGTGCTGCACCTGCTGTAACGTGTCTTGAACTTGTTGTAACGTGTAGTGACCTGCTTTAAGATCTTTGTTCGTGACGTGTTTCGAGTTGGTTTATAATTTGCTCATTCATTTAGTTGTTACGTTACTGTCGGTTAAGGTTAGGTTAGGTTAGGTTAGGTTAGGTTAGGTAAACATTAACGTCTTTACCGTAATCATCAGGTGAAATAAGCTGGGGCTAATCTTCAGGTGATCTCGCCTCTCTCCTGACCTGAAAAAGCTTTTATCTTGATTAGTTTAGCTGACGCGATTAGCTTTTTCTCTCGGTAACTTTTAGCTTCTCACTTGACCTAGTTGTTAGCTTTCAATAGACCAGCTTAACTCTTTTTGATTAATCTTGGCTTTTTTTTTTGTAACCCAGATAATTTTAACTTTTTAATGGATGATGATGAATTTTACTTGAGGAGTTTAGCTTTCAGTAGAACAGGTTAGCTTTCGTTGTAACTGCTTAGCTTCTAGTGGAGCAGCTTAAGATTTAGAGGAGAGGTTAGCTTTTAAAACAGTAGCTCAGGTGTTATTAGATCACTCATTATTTCGTAGAGTGAGTTAGCTTTTTTTTTAGAGCAGATTAGCTTTTAATGGAGTAGGTTTTAGAGTCATCAGAGAAGGAGATGGAGGGGGAGGAGGAGGAGGAGAAGGGGGAGGGCACGTAGGTCACCAAGCAACTAGGGAACTGATTAATACAGGTAACTCTCTTCCCCCTCTTCCCCTTCCCCCTCCCCTTCCTCCCCCTCCCTCCCCTCCCCCTCTCTCCCCTTCCTCCCCCTCCCTCCCCTCCCCCTCTCCCCCCTCTTCCCCTTCCCCCTCCCCCCTTCCAATCTCGTTGTGTCCCTTGATGGAAACTGTGGCTGTGGTTGGTCTATTTATAGGCAGGTGGCATGAAGGATAGATGGGTGGATAGTTTGGTGGAGGGAAGTGGATAGTTTGGTGTGTGACGTGGTGGATGAGTGGAATGGATAGTAATAGTAGTAGTAGTAGTAGTAATAGTAAAAATAACAATAATAATGATAATAATAGTAATCAAAACTACAACAAAAACCACAACTACTACAACAACAACAATACTACTATTACTACTACTAATAGTAATAATAGCAAACATTAAGACTTACTGTTTATAAAGACAATGAAATGCATTATACACACACACACCGCCAGACTTCACAGTATAATGACCTAAGTATGTTACCTAACTCACGGCCATACAAGCAAGAGTGTGTGTGTGTGTGTGTGTGTGTGTGTGTGTGTGTGTGTGTGTGTGTTAATACAGGTATCTAATTGTGTATTCTTTTAATTTACAGGTAACATGAGGACGGTTAAGAATACTGAATTAATATTACTTAAAAATACAACACAAGGTAAAGGTCTTGACTAAATAATAATAATAATGGTAATGATAATGATAATCCTATGCTATAATGATAATTTAATAATAATAATGATCGTGTTGGTATTAATGATAATGACTCTTTTAATGGTTCTGATTATAACAGTAATATTAACAATCGTATTAGTTTATGGTTATCTCTCTCTCTCTCTCTCTCTCTCTCTCTCTCTCTCTCTCTCTCTCTCTCTCTCTCTCTCTCTCTCTCTCTCTCTCTCTCTCACCGTCGTCAGCTCCTCATCAGGTGACGGGTCGAACACCTCCCCTTCCTAATAAGCAACAAGTTAACCTGGCTTTGACAATTAACTTTTGACTCTAAATGGGCCCAGCGTCCTGAACGGTTTTGGTTGAGCTGGGCCCTATTCATGACCCCTTTATTCTGATGGGCACCAGTACTAATGGAAACAGACCCTATTGCATTTATATACATCGGGGCCCATTTGACCCTTCAGTAGATCATCGGTGTATCGTAAAGGTCAGTATGCCTTCCCCCCAGCCATCAGCACCTGACCCCGACGTAATTTTCACGCTTAATAGGATCCAATACACATAGCTCTAGCACATCATGGGGGGGCCTTATGGATGTGAAAGTTTGCCTCGTTGAAAGTTTATGGATTTTGATGAGAGATAGAGAGAGAGAGAGAGAGAGAGAGAGAGAGAGAGAGAGAGAGAGAGAGAGAGAGAGAGAGATAATAATGAGTAATAAGAAACGGCAATAAGATATTTTAATTAGAAGAATTATGAACAACTAACACAAACGGGTATAGGAATTTAACGTGTATTAGACAACGAAGAAGAATATGAGAATAAAATTAAATAAAGATAAACGGAAAACCAATAAACAGAAAAGGTAAAAACATTCATGAAATAGAAGTAGAAGATAGGGAAATATCCTGTGTTGAAGGGGCGAGGCGGGGAAATATCCTGTGTTGGAGGGGCGAGGCGGGGGAATATCCTGTGTTGGAGGGGCGAGGCGGGGGAATATCCTGTGTTGGAGGGGCGAGGCGGGGGAATATCCTGTGTTGAAGGGGCGAGGCGGGGGAATATCCTATGTTGGAGGGGCGAGGCGGGGGAATATCCTATGTTGGAGGGGCGAGGCGGGGGAATATCCTATGTTGGAGGGGCGAGGCGGGGGAATATCCTGTGTTAGGGGGAGGAAGGGCGGGGGAAAATCTCATTGTCAGTGTCCAGAATAGCGTTGTGCTCGTACCTATGTCTGTCTTTACCCAACACCAGTGCTGGCAATGAGCCGTGGGATGGTGTGGCGTTGAGAAATGGTCCAGCGTTGGGAAAGATTTTAGCTTTGAGGAGGAGTATTGGACGTTTAAGGAGGAGTATCAGCGTTGAGGAATAACGAATCATACTTGATCATTAGGTATTGTTTCTGAAATTAATAGTAGATTTCGGTGTATAGGGCTCAAGGTCACCCCCATCACCACCCCCCCATTACAGGAGGTACAAGGCCCACCCCCATCACAGGAGGTTGGGGCCCACCCCCATCACAGGAGGTTGGGGCCCACCCCCCCCATCACAGGAGGTTGGGGCCCACCCCCCCCATCACAGGAGGTACAGGGCCCACTCCCCCATCACAGGAGGTATAGGGCCCACCCCCATCACAGGAGGTACAGGGCCCACCCCCATCACAGGAGGTACAGGGCCCACCCCCATCACAGGAGGTTGGGGCCCACCCCCCATCACAGGAGGTTGGGGGCCCTCGGGTGAGTTAGGTGCCAGTAAAGTCATCAAGCCATAGTTAGTGAACTCAGTAACGAACACAACACGGAGAGTTACCTCGGCCAACCATGAGCCAGCACCACAGACAGACAGACAGACAGACAGACAGATAGACAGATTATTATTACACTGAGAATGGCAAATATAGTATACTGATTTATTACACTAAAGGAATACAGTCTATAGGATTTATTTATGTAACAGGATGCAAAATACTGTAGTTAACCAATACAGTAGGAGAGAAACTTGAGAATACAGTAAACCTGACTTTCGAGAGAGGAGTTTGGGGGAAGGGGGTGGTAGGTAAGGGTAGGGGGTTAGGGTAGGGGGTTAGGGTAAGTTGTAAACAAAACTCAGCTGGCTGATGACGTCATTTAGGGACACACGCCATTTGCTCGACGTGATAGGGTGGAGGGAGGGGGGGGGGTGGTGGTTGGGGGAGGAGGGAAGGGGCGACAAGGGCGTGGTGATTGGAGAGAGAGAGAGAGAGAGAGAGAGAGAGAGAGAGATGGATGATAAGGACATAATACAGGTGTGATAAAGACGGGAATAAGTTAATAATAGTAATAAATTCTGATAATAACGAAAAAGAATAAAAACAAAGACAAAGAAGGAGGAGAAGGAAGAACGATTAGTGTTAGTAGAGATACATGGGGCATAAGAAAGACCGTAATAAAGAGGGAAATGAGAGAATAAGAGATAATAACAGGGGTAAAGAGGATAAGTGAGAGAGAGACTAGAAGTGTAAAGGAAGAGGGAGATATAGTGGGGGAGAGGAGGAGAAGAGTGACGAGGGAAGGGAGGGAAGGACGAGGAGAGACAGATAAGGAGGGGAGAGATAAAGAGGGAGACAAAGTGGGGTAATAAAGAGGGGAAGGGAGATAAGGCAAAAACAAGGAGAGGAAGATTAATAGGACAATAACGAGGAAGAATAAAAAGGTGGATAAAAATGAATAGGAGAGAGAGAGAGAGAGAGAGAGAGAGAGAGAGAGAGAGAGGTGTCATTCAGAGTCTCACAGGTAAACGTGTTAATCAATGTTAAGGACACGAAAATTTTAGTAAGTTTGGTGTTTTTATATTTTTCTCCCTCCCCCTTTTCACCTCCTTCCCTTTCTTCCCTCCCATTTCTTTCCTCCCCTTTCTTTCCTCTCTTCCATCCCTTTTCTTCCCTCCCTTTTCTTCCCTCCCTTTTCTTCCCTCCCCTTTCTTTCCTCTCTTCCTTCCCTTTTCTTCCCTCCCCTTTCCCTCTCTTCCTATTTTCTCTCCCTCTCCCTATTTTTTCCTAGCTCCTTTCCTTACTCCACCTTCCTCCTTTCCTCCCTCCCTTTCTTCCTTCCCTCCCTTTCTTCCTTCCCTCCCTTCATTCCTTCCTTTCCCCCATCCCTTCCTTCCCTCCCATCCCATCCTCTCCTCCCTCCCTCCTTTCCTTCTTTCCTCCCTTCTTTCCTTCCTCTCTTCCTTCCTTCCTTCCTTCCTTCCTTCCTTCCTTTCTTCCCTCCCCTCTTTAGCCTTCACCTCCTCCGTCCCTTCTTTACTACATCCCTCCATTTCTTCTTCTCTATCTCTCTCTTTATCATTATCATTTCTCCCTCTTTTATCTTCTTTATTTTCCTGTTTTTCTTCTTCTCTGTTTCCTTCTTTTATATTCCTCTTGATCTCATTTCTCTCTCTCTCTCTCTCTCTCTCTCTCTCTCTCTCTCTCTCTCTCTCTCGTGTGGGGGGGGGGCGGTGAGAGAGCTGAATGGAGACTGGAGATAACGAGAGAGATACGAGACGATGCGGGAGATGGGACGCTGGAAATAACGAGTGAGCAAGAGAATGATGGGAGATAGAAAGAGAAGGAGGAGAAACTAAGGTGAGAGAAAGGTTTAGAAAGAAAGAAGGGATGAGAATAAAAAAGAAGATAAGGTGATAAAAAGGGGGAAAAGAGAGAGAGAGAGAGAGAGAGAGAGAGAGAGAGAGAGAGAGAGAGAGAGAGAGTCACATAATAATGTTTTTCTTTAGTCTGAGCCGATTCTAGTCGACACATTAGCCCGTGTGTGTGTATCCTCTGTGTGTGTGTGTGTGTATCCTGTGTATGTGTGTGTATCCTGTGTATGTGTGTGTGTGGGGCGATACACCCGGACACAGTGTTGACACATGGGGGGGGGGGGGGGGTTACATTGTGGTATCGATGAGTCTCTCTCAGCCTTAGTAGTGTGTCGACACAGCCTCCCTCACACACTGTGTTGACTCGGGGGGGGTGGGGGGAGGGAGGAGCTGGAAAAGGGAAGGGGAAATGAAAAGGTGGAAGGAGAGAGAGAGAGAGAGAGAGAGAGAGAGAATTGGGTTGTGTGGTAGTCAATAGACGCACATATGGTAGCTTGTAAGGTGAGTGTGGAAACGTTGTCACTCGGTTGTCAAGGAATTGTTGGTTTACACTTTACAGTCAACGGGATACCAAGAGGAAGTAGTTTACACAGGAGTTTACCATTCGAGTGTACTGTATAGTTGTCATAACACCTAACCTAACCTACCATGTGATTCTGTAATTACCGACACATGTGGTGCACCTTCGGGAGCTGTGTGGTGGTGCTCCCCGACATATGACGTTCACTAATGAAGAGTGATTGTGACCGCTAATGAAGGTATTAGTGCTGCTGTGTGTGTGTGTGTGTGTGTGTGTGTGTCAGTAACATGGCCTCTCAACTAGCGCTAAGTAAACTGTAACTAGTTAACGATGAGTCTGTGTGTAGTTATGATACCATTATAGAAAGTTTAGTTTGATGATTTAACCTGAGTTTAGTGTTGAATGGCCTCTTTATGCTATTAGTTGAGGTCAATTCAACCTTACGAACTTTTTTAAAGAAATTATTTGTTTGTCTTAGTTTAGGTACACTAGTTAAATACATTCTTATATCACCAGTTAAGAGGACAAGTTAAATTGGCCAGTTACATGCAGTCTTTTATCAGTTAAGAAGAAGCTACAACGTTCGGAGCTTTTGAGACTGTTTGAAAACTGACCCAGGGCTGGTTAGGGTCTGGAGGGGCTGAGGCCGGAATGAGCCGGATGTTGGGGAATGAGATTTTGGGCGGCTGGAATAAATATATGAGACTTAATGTAGTTTGGGAGAGCCAGATTGAAAACTGGGACGTAATGGCGTCTTGATTATTTAGGTGTTGTTGTTGTTACTCTCTCTCTCTCTCTCTCTCTCTCTCTCTCTCTCTCTCTCTCTCTCTCTCTCTCTCTCTCTCTCTCTCTCTCCCCCTTCCTCCTGATATAATCTAACCTAATCGGAAATAAGGAAGATGGTGATGATGATGACGAATGAATAAAAAAAAAAGAAAGAGACGAAAAAAGAAAAAACAATGAAGTGTATGTGTGTGTGTGTGTGTGTGTGTGTGTGTGTGTGTGTGTTACAGTCACAAGTGTCATAAATGTCAAGTCTGATTCAGTCACAGGTGTCAATTAATTTGTCTGTTACCTGTCTGATAATTACTAAAACACCTGTGATGATCGCTTGGCACTTTATACCCAGCAATTTGTTCAACTTACGACCACTGTGTCCTAATACCCCCCCCCTCCATATCTCCCTCCTCTCTCCTTCCCTCTCCCCCTCCCCCCTGCTTCCCTCCTCTCCTTGCTTTCCCCTCCTCCACCCCCTGTTCCCCACTCCCCCTTTCTCCTCCCAACCTCCTTTTCTCCCCCTTGTTTCCCCCTGCTCTCCACACCCTGATTCCCCCTTCCCCCTTACGTGAGACGAGTATACTCAGGCGTGGTGGCCATTACGTATGCACCTACCTTGATGACGTAAACACCTGTCGGTCCGTCGGTCATATATTTCCCCTTCGGTCGAGGTTTCCAAGGTTCGGTTCTTCATTAGCGTCGGGGAATTGTCGATGCTGATTGGCTAAATGAGTTACTGTCTCTCCCTTGATTGGCTGCCGGAGTGGTGTTTTTTTTTTTCCAGTGGTGAGGTAATTAAATGTTCCATGTTTGACAGTTGTGGTGGGTGACGGTACTGGAACTGCCACTAATGGGGGGGGGGGGGGGGGGACCTGGCACTGAAGGGGGAAAGGGTCTGGCACTAAATGAGCATGTTTGGGACCTTCTGGGGCCAGGAACTTATGGGTGAGTGGCACCTAGTAGGGCCTGGCACTTAGGGGGTGGGGGTTGGTGTCTCGGGTTGATTTGAATGATTTAGATTGGAGTAATATTTTTAGGGGCAACGTAATTGGCAGTTTAGGTCGATGGTGCCACGACACACTGGGTGGAGGGAGGCCTACTGGGTGGAGGAGGCCTACTGGGTGGAAGAGGACTAGTGGGTGGAGGAGTTCTTGTGGGTGGAGAAGTGTTTATCCTTTTAACCTAACCTAACCTAACCTAACCTAACCTAACCTAACCCTCCCCTCCCTCAGTGTTTTTTCTTCCATTGTTTTTTTTTTTTTTCATCGTGTTTATATGAAAAATCTACAAATCTGGTTTTATTGGAGAGGTCTTTTTGACTTCTGGGTTTATATAAGGAATATTTCAAATGTGGTTTATATGTATATTTAATTAACAATGCGGCGGTTTTTAATTGCTGTGTTAGGTTTAATAAGACATTTTTAACTTACGGAGGTGATATATATAAAACATAGTTGGGTTTTGGTGGAATAATATATGACTTATGGTTTTTATTTATCGGGTTTATCTTACACATGTGGTTTTTATTGGTTATAGTTAACATATGTAGGATTTTATTGAGTATATTCATTATGTCGGTTTATCGTTATCCGGACAAATAGCGTGTGGGTTTTTTTCTTCTTATCCGGACGACACTAATTATTAGCATTGATTGAGGTTTAAGTAGTTGATGGTCAGGCGATGTGGTATGTGGTGTGAAGTATGTGGTATGTGGTGTGAGGTATGTGGTGTGAGGTGTGCGGTGTAAAGTATGTGGTATGAGGTATGTGGTGGTGTGAGTATGTGGTGTGAAGTATGCGGTGTAAAGTATGTGGTATGAGGTATGTGGTATGGAGAAGGCACTATAAGGTCTTTAGCTGGCGTCTTAGATAAGCCTAAAGACGATATGTCCTTCTTACTCTCACCACCTTACTCCCCTTCCCCTTACTCCCTCTTCCTTTCCCCTCCCCTCCACCCCTCCCCTCCCCACCCCACCCCTCCCCTCCCTTCCCCCAGGTAACATAATTATAACACAGGTATAAAAGTCATATATAGTTGACGTAACGGCCGGTAGGAGACGGATATATACGCATTAAAAGTCAATCGCCCGGACGAAAAAAAATAATAAAAATAAAAATAAGTGACCAAAAATATAATACAAATCTAGTAGTTTCTTCTATAGTGGTTAATATAAACTCCCTCGTGTGGAAAGTATATATAGTTTTTGGTTATCTGTAAGAAGAGGCAGGTATTGAGCTGTCTAACGCAACCGGAGAAGAATGTGTGGGAGGTAGAATGAGTGACGAATGTTGAGGACGAGAAGGAGGGAAGAGGAGGATGAAGGAGGAGGTGGAGAAGGAGAAGGAAGGAAGGAAGGAAGGAAGGAAGAAGCTTTTAGTTTGTGTGTGTTTCATCCTCCTCCCCATAAGCGTGAAGGTCCATTAGGGGCAGTGCGGGAAGACCAGATCCTCTCGTTACCCAAGAAAACATGGGCGACACTGCACTCTACCACCTTTACTTCCCCAATTGTCAATGTAGGTACACCTATTTACAGCTTGGGTGGACTGAGGGTGTCTTGGGATCGAACTAGTTACCCATAGGACAGGAAATGAGTACTGTATCTACTCAGCCACCGTGCCCCTTACTAGTCCCGTCCCCCTTAACCTCGGCAATAACTTCACCTTTAACCCTCATCAATAACCCACTCCTGTTATTTTTTTTTAATCCTGTGACTCTTTAACAGATGGAACACACCCACACACACACACACACAGGATAAAGATCTTCAAAATTCGGAGGAAAAGTTGATAGTATCGATTCATTGGTACTTTGGAGTAGTTTCCCCTGAGCGCATTTATTCATTTTCTTTGGTGAGGTTTTTGTTGATATTGAGTAGTTTGTCGTCAGGGGCAAGACACTTATGGGAACTTTTTACACCTTTTCAATTTTTTTTTACGTCGATTTTTGTTTTATTTTTCTTCCACCAACATACACGTCATCTATCCATTAAAGAGCTTTTATGTCGATCAGTGATAAAATTAAAACCATTGTGTATTACCCCCCCTTACCCCTCCCTGATCGGCCAGTCGTTGTATTAAGGATGTATACACACAGCCAAACATTGAAGGCATTAGTTAGTTAATACGTGGATTTACATGTATGCACCTCTGACGGGCTTTGTATAGTGGTGTTATTATGTAGTAGCGAGGGATTGGTTAGGTTAGGTTAGGTTAAGGGACGTTAATACGTGTTTTATTTATTACTCGGAGATATTAAAGAGATGTTTTGAATTAGTCTTAAGAGAATACAACTTCAGGTAAGATCCATCCCCTTCCTATCCCCATCCTCCTAACCTATCCTCCTCCTCCTCCCCGACAACCTATCCCCTCCTCCTACCCCAGTTATCCTCCTCCTCCTCCACTACCTATCTCCCTCCTCCTCTCCATCCTATATCCTCCCCTCACAACCTATCCTCCCCCACAACCTATCCTTCCCCCACGACCTCTCCTCCCCCACAACCTATCCTTCCCCCCCACAACCTATCCTCCCCCCCCTCCTGTATCCTCTCTACTACTATTCCCACACCCGATAATACTGTCAGGAAGTGAGGGACAGCCCCGATATCCCTTACCGATAACCCTTACCGATAGCAGAGAGACAGTGGGAGGGTCTGTCCAGGGCTTCTCCGTCTATAACAGGTATATGGTAAATCGCTAGTAGACAGAGGACAGGTTGGTGTATCTTGCTTTCCCGTCTAACTCTCTAGCGGCCGTCGTATAACACTGTGGGAAGGTCAGGGGAGGTCAGAGGTCACAGCAGCACGAGAGGTCACATTGGAATTAGGTCATAGCACTAAAGGGAGCCACGGGAGGTCATAACCAATAGTCGTGTCCCAAGACCTATAATTTCATGATATATTCCTGCTGTCCGATTATTATAGGCCTTACCTAAGAGATAGCTACCATAAAAACGACTCCCCCACCACCACTCACGACCACTGCCCCCTCACGACCACCATAAAACAACATTAACTTACGACTTTATTCAGAATTCCCCAAGTTTTACGACCGTACGTAAATATGGAAAAAAATATTTAATGAAAAAATGTTTACGTCCCCCCTCAATGGGTGTATCGATCAAAACCTGGCGTTACCTGGCCTCTCTGGTGAACTATTTTTTGTTTGTTTTTGAAGTCGATAAAAGTGTTTTATTATTGTTTTTATTATTATTATTATTAGTTGTAGTGGTAGTAGTAGTAGTAATAGTAGTAGTAGTATTTTTGTTATTATTATTGTTGTTGTTATTATTAATATTATTTTTATGTTAACTATGAATTCTCGAAAAGTTAACTTGTATTCCTGTTAATAAAGACTTAACTTGTGTTGCTGTTAACAATATAGAGTTAACTTGTGTTGCTAAATTGCCCTTCAGTTAACATAACACCTGGGCCACAGGATTATAATTCCGGGTTTAATTATGCATGAGTCATATTCATGCAAATGAGGTTTGTGTTGTGGCTATAGTGTCTTAACACCACCAAGCGTGTGTCAGTGTACACCTGTTAACTTGGCGTGTGTGAAACGTATGTATGTATGGTGTGGGCGTGGTGACTTACATGGTTCCGACATCATAAATTACTCGTCTTTTCTTGCTGACTTTACTGATAGAAGGGAGTTTGATGACATACGCCTCGTTGTATGTACCCGCTGCCTGGCGTATGGAGAGCATTATACAAACTCACCCTTATACCTTCGTCACCCTTGTTTGTTTGAGAAGTATTTCTGTTTTATTCTAACTTCTTCTTCTCCATCTAACCTAACCTAACCTAACCTTTATATATTGTTTGGGTGTTAGTAGTACTCGTGGTGGTGGTGGTGGTGGTGGTAATGGTGGTAATGGTGGTGGTAGTAGTGGTGGTAATGGTGGTAGTACATGTGTCGGCTTCTGTTGCTCTACTCTACGCTATCACCTTGAAGCTCACGTATCAAAGCTCCTGTCGAATAATCCTTGACGTCTATGTTCTAGTTTGACCCAGGCCGCCAAAAGGTCAAGGTCAAGCTCGTAGTAGAGGTCAGGTATAATTAGTGGGTAAGAGGAGGGAACGAGAGGAAGGGAAGGAGGGAGAGAGAAAAAGAGGGAAGGAAGGGATGGAAAGTGTGAAAGAGAGAGGGGTCTTTTAGGGGTATCCTACACAGGAGTCCTTCAGGGGAGTCCTACACAAAGATCCTTCAAAGAAAAAAAATACACTGAGTGACGCTCCCGTTCACTGACATACAAAAACAAAACATAAAAACAAGGGACTAGCAGCTGATTAACATGCCAGTCAGTGGTGCTCCTGCCCTTTTGAAGACTTGACGTTCAGAGTTTTAAAGCTGCTCCGTCAGATAGCAATGTGGACGAGCTGTAGACAGAGAGTGTTTAGAATGGTGTGTGTGTGTGTGTGTGTGTGTGTGTGTGTGTGTGTGTGTGTGTGTGTGTGTGTGCCAGATTCCCGATTCATGACAACAAACGGAGATGAATCCTACAAATCAAGGTGACTTTTCTCTTTACCACCTAACCTAACCTAACCTAACCTAATCTAACCTAACCCATGACATAATCCGGATCTCCGCTGTGTGCTCAAGAACGATAAATGTCTTGCTAAGCGCCACAACACACACGTCTTAAGTCACTTGTAACCCTCAGAAGAAAGAGAGAGAGAGGAAATTGAATTGTAAAAAGATTGGTGTTGGCGGAGAGAGAGCAATTGGATGACGTGTGTGATGACCCTTTACGGTGATGGAGGGAGACAGGTGAGGGAGACAGGTGAGGGGAAGGAGGGGGAGAAGAGGAGAGATAGGAAAAAGGGAGGAAGGGAGGAAGGAAAGGAGGGAGGCAAGAAATGAAAGAGAGAGGGAAGGAAGGAGGGAAGGTGGTAGGGTAGAGAAGAAGAAAGGGAGGTATCGAAGGAAAGAAGAGAGGAGGAAGGAAGAAAAGAAAGAAAAGAGGAAAGTCCTTCAGCTCGCTCTCATTCTCTCCAAACTAACTTACCTTGTTTATTGAGTCTCTCCCCCTCTCCACCTCCCTCTCATCCCTCTCTCATCCCTCTCTCATCCCCCTCTCATCCCTCTCAACGGTAAACAGGTGTATCGGCTATTATATAAAAAAAAATCAGCAAGTATTGGGTGGGGTCAGCAAAATCAGGTCAGCCATCAGTCTACACACAGATGGTAACATGACTCGCCTCCCTGCTGTAATTCACTCTCTGGCAGCCCTCTCAGTTACCGCATTTGCTAATTAGTTGGGGAGTTTCCTTTGTTGATAAAATTGGTCCAGTGCGTAATATAACCTGTGTGTGTGTGTGTGTGTGTGTGTGTGTGTGTGTGTGTGTGTGTGTGTGTTAATAATGCACGTGGAATCAATTATTTAACAAAAGCTTTCAATACAGCAAGAACACATTGAAGTAACAGAAGGTTATATTGTGTATCACTGTTAATTTGTTGTTCTTGAGGGAAACACGTGATTGTTGAAAGTAATTTATGTATTTTTGGGGAGGCAAAACGGAAAGTATATATTACAGAAACCCACAGAATCAAGATACAGAGAATGATATTACAGTGATCAGATTATACCTTGGCGCTCTATCTCCCTCCCATACATACATACATACATACACGCATACATACATACATGCATACATACACGCATACATACATACATACATACATACATACATACATACATGAGGGGGAAATGGTAAAGGAGAAAGGTAGAGGCCAGCGGACAGGTAATTAATTAAACCCTCTGACGTGAGCTGGTCGTGGATACCTGGTCTGTACACCTGGTCTACACACCTGATCTACACACCTGGTCTGTACACCTGGTCTACACACCTGGTCTGTACACCTGGTCTGTACACCTGGTCTACACACCTGGTCTACACACCTGGTCTACACACCTGGTCTGTACACC